>CAUYLG010044052.1:0-71174 GCA_963573385.1 Cacajao melanocephalus | reverse complement strand
GGAGGTGTGGAAGGGGAGAGGGGAAGGGGATGGGGAGGGGGATGGGGAGGGGGAGGGGGAGGAGGAGGAAAGATATCCCCAATAAACAACTTTACACATCAAGGAACTAAAACTGTGAGGTGACTGATACCACAATTGGCTTAATTGGGGTTACAATTTACCATGTATACATATATCAAAATATCACATTGTACACTTAAATATATACAATTTTTATTTGTCAGTTATACCTTGACAAAGCTGGAAAATCAATGAACTAACCATGCTATGAAGGAAAAGCAGAATACAATAGGAGAAAACAACAGGAGTAGCTAAAGAGTAAGAAAATACTTACCAGGCAAAAATGAAGGAAATGGCCATTCCAAGCAGACACGCAAGCAAAGGCCTTGAGGTGGGAGGAAACAAGGCAGCCTTGTATCACTTGCCAGAGGCCCGTGTGGCTGAACTATAGCAACGAGAAGAGCCAGTGGGGCCAGCTCACACAGAGCCTCACAGGGATTTGTGTCTTTAGCCCAGGAGCAGATATGTAAGTGCCTGGGTATGTTTGGTAGGGAAAACACAATTTAATTCACGTTTCAGAAAGGTCATGCTGGCTGCCAAGTAGAGAAATGATTGTTGAGGGGCAAGACTAGACCCAAGGAGTCAAATTTGGAGGTTGTTGCCGTGGTGTAGGTAAGACATAATAGGAGGGTTACTGGTGGAGGAAAAAAACAACTCAACAAAAGCCCCAGACACCTGAAATCCATGAGGAGGGAATCCACAAGGGGACCAGCGGGCTGCTGGCCAGCCCTTACCCATTGTCAAAACACCATCATGTGATCAGCCTGCTTGGAATGTTCTAGAACTTCTTTCTTGGCGGATATACCTTTTAAAAAGCCTATGCTAGCAACCACAAAGCCTCAATTGACAGGAAGGGAAACCAGAATGGGGGGAGTCCCAGACATCTGTGGATTAGGCATTCCACACTCTGGCAAGGCCACTACTGGCATCTTGAGAGAGAACTCCATCCTCTTCACTATGGGAGGATGAGGGCATCCATCTGAAAGGAAGAGTCATCTTCTCCTTAGGTGCAAAACTTCCCCTAGTCCCCTATCAGCACCAAGTTCTCAGCTACCTGTGTCTTATGCAATTCAGGCTTGGCACAGATTCACAGTAACACAACCTCTTCACTGAATGATAGGCTATGTGAAGATAGAGTCTTCATTTTATGCATCCTTGCAACTCCAGCGCAAAGCATAGACATAACATACATGTACTCAGTCAAATTTTGTTCAATGAAAGAATAAGTGACTCTTTCATTCTCTTGGAGTTGAATACTCAGTCATCCTGACGCTAGTTCCAGTGCTCAAGCTGAGAACCTTACACCACGGCTAATACCCTGAAGAAACTGAGACTGTGCTGGGAAATCTGACACAAAAAGAAAAAGATGAGGTCCATTCTTGCTTTCAGACATGAGGAACTCAGAATCTTTCAAACAGAAGAAGATAACTTTGTGGCAAAAAACAAAAAAACAAAAAAACAAACAAACAAAAAACAAAACAAAAAAACCCACAGAGGAAGTGAATGATGGAACGGAACTTAAAGACAGGTGGGATTTGAATAATCAGTGGGGTAGTCCATTAGAAGGTTAGGGAAACCCCCAGTCACTCTGTTCCTGACAAATCAAGGCCCAGTAGGAGCCTTTAGACAGGTTCTTCTCACAAGAATCCTGCAGGCAGGAACTATCAGCCCAGGTTAACGTCAAGGATACAGGGGCTTGGAATGATGACGTGACATTCCCAGGGTCACAGAGCCAGCAACTGTTGCAGCTGACGTCTGAAGCCAGCACTCTCTGAAGCCAGAGCCCATGGATCTCTCAGGCATCCAAGGGAGAAGGAACGGGATCAAAGTACAGATATCAAGGAAAGAAAGTAGCGTTTAAAAGACAAGAAGCGAGACCTGTTTACCAGGACTGATCCCCCACATGGGAGGCGCAGAGGCAATCGGGCTTTATTCACAGGCTGGAGTGATGTTGTGGTGGACTTAAATGCCCCCTAAGAGCTCCAACTTCAAGCCTGTGGGTGACATGGAGCTATTATCTGTGTTTGAGTGGGACAGGGACATGGTCAGAACTGTGCTTTCAGAATCTGGACTTGGCCACTGGAGGAAGTAGAAGTCAGAGACAGCTAAACTCAAGTTGCCCAACATGAGGTCTGGGATGGGAGAGGGTTGGGGAGGGATGGAAGGAAACAGAGTGGGCACCAACCAGAAGGAAGCAAAGGCGGGAACTGTGGGCCGGAATGGGTCCAGGGAGAGGGAAAACCACTTTTCTTTCCCTTTCTTATCATAGCAAGATTAGTACTTGACAGTGGGGCTGCACAGGCCAGGACTTCCCAAAACTCAGGAGGGAAAGAGCCCAGAGCACGTGTCCCCAGGAGAGACCATAGCTCCAAATCACGTGATCATCAGTCATCTCTGTGGCCACCCTGGAGCCCTTGTCCCCAGTGTACTTTGGCCTCAGACAGGCCCTCAGGGGACAGCAGTGTCCTTTCCTTCAGCATTCAGGGCAAATGAGAGTCAAAGACATCCATGGGGAACATAAAAGCATTACTATAGATAAAAAGCCCGACACACAGAGAGACAGCAAGTGTATGTCAGAATCAAAATTTAAACCTAGGGTTCTCTGTGTAAACCTTACATGAATCAGTCAGGGAGCAGCAGGGAGGCAGGGGAATAGGACCCTCAACCTCACTCCCTGCCCTCCCACCCTGCCAGTGCCTTCCAAACAGATGCCAGAGAGTGTGGGAGCCCAGTGTTGCATCCACCATGATAATGCATCCACACAGGTCAGTCTTCTGGGCACAAAACAAAGCATAGAAGAGCAAGGAGTGGACCCGGAGGGGCCCACGGAAGCTCCCAAGCACCCACCACTCCAACAGCCCAGCCCCTGCAGGTCCCAGTGCCCTTCACCCTATCTATAGAGCCACAGAATCCCCAGGCCTTGACTCTGCAGCAAGGGGCCGCCTGCCTCAAGAGAAGGGCAGGGCCCCACACAGGCAAGGGCTCTGTCTCCGCCCAAAGTTAGGCATGTGTCATCACGCTCCCTCCTTCCTTCCCCATTCACACTCCCTTGCCCTGCCTCTATCAGTGGCTCCAAGATGCAAACATCTCGAGATGGCCCACATCTGTGCAGGTCAGCTAACAGGAGTGCTGTCTTAAGAGATGAGGGCTAGCTGATGGCCACTACCAGGCCCAGCCAGCCCCTCCCCAGCGTCCCTGCCAGCCCTGCACATGGAGGCCTAGTGGTCAGGAAAAAGAAAGGGCTCCTATCTCCGATTCCGCAGGGCCTCTGATAAGAAATGTCATCCCTTGCTGGGTAATATTACCCAGCCAGATAAAAATCTCTATCAAGCTTAAACATATGGCTGGCTACAGAGCACAGAGCAGAGTGGAGAAGGGTAACTTATTTGCTTAAGCTGAAAACCCTGGGCAGCCAAGAGAAGTGCCTGAATAAAAGAGTAAGAGCCAAATTATAACCTCTTCTGACTTGGCCTGGGGATTTTTCCCTGGGAAGGATGAGACACCTGAGAACAACAGGGGGCCCTCCACACTTTCCTCCTGACACAATAAGCACTTTCACCTTCCTCTTACTTCAAAGGGCACTTTCACTTATGTTATCACATTTAATCCTCACTACAACCTCAAGAGAAGCATTTTTAGCTTCCTTTTACAGATCAGGAAATTGAGATTCAGCAAGGTGAAGGAAAGTGGCCAAGGTCACACAGGCAGCCATGCTGGAGCGAGGACTCAAACCCCAGCAGGTCTGACTCACCAGCCCACCATCAGATGGGGAGGCTGATCCCAGCTCCTGGGGAGGCTCGGCTCACACATTAACCTAACCAGCGAAGTTAGAGCTGCCCAACATAACTGACAATGTCAGCTACACATTGTAATCTTGAAGGTCCATTTCCAGGCTCTCCCCTGTCTCCTTGTTTCTCCGTTGCTTGGGAGACTAAAGGAAAGCCTTGTAGCGCACAGAAGCTCAAGGAAAAGGAGGGGAAGCCAGGGACAGTACCCACAAGAGCAGTGAGTGACCTCAGGGCTTAGATTCCAGCCTCATCTGTTCAAGAAGTAGCAGGTAGAAGGAAATTATGGAAAGAAAACTCCTCTCTCTGTTCATTCATTCATTCATTCACAAATATTAGTGGAAAGACTACTGTATGTCTTCTCTGAACTTGGCCTTGGAGATACCAATGCAAATGGGCAGGCTGGGGCCCGCCATGCTGGAGTGTCTGTCTTCCAGGACTGAGTTACAGGTCAGTAAAGAGGCAGTAGCCACAGTGTGTTAGGTGTGCTTGAGGATGCAGAAGTGCATGTGACTGACCTGGGGTTGGTGGCTGTGCATTAGTGTGTAGCTGTTAGCATGCTCCACACACTGTTCTAGGCCCTATTCTTTAAAAAGTCAATGTTGTTAGGGTGGACATTGCTCTTTAGTAATTAATTTAGCTTCAAGATTGTTCCCAATTAGTTCATATAGCCACTAAGTTTTTTAGATTAATTTTTAATTCACAAACATAAATTGTAAATATGTATGGTATGCAACATAAAGTTTTGAATTATGTACACATTGTAAAATGGCTGCTGAGTTAATTAACGTGCATCATCTCGCTTATTTTTCTTTATATATATATATATACATTTTTTTTTTTTTTGAGACGGAGTCTCATTCTGTTGTCCAGGCTGGAGTGCGGTGGCGCGATCTCAGCTCACTGCAACCTCCGCCTCCCGTGTTCAAGCGATTCTCCTGCCTCAGCCTCCCCAGTAGCTGGGACCACAGGCACGTGCCACCACAACTAATTTTTTATTTTTTTTAGTAGAAACGGGGTTTCACCATGTTGGCCAAGCTGGTCTTGAACTCCTGACCACAAGTGATCCACCTGCCTCGGACTCCCAAAGTGCTGGGATTACAGGCCTGAGCCACCTCGTCCAGCCTCTTTACTAATATTTTAAACAGCTATATTAGTGTCCCATTTTATCACAATTTAATCAACCAATCACTAACTAATGAGCATTTAAGCTGAGTCTCATTTTTCTACATCAAACAGTGTTGTGATGAAGATTCTAGTCACATCATGAAAAATTCTTAGAATTCACTCAGAGTTTTTTAAGCTTGGCTTTTCCTGTGCTCGTCACTGTAGCGGTAGGTAGATTTACAATATAATGGCTCCCATGCACCCACCCTCTTCAGACCCTGATAGGGTTCTAGTAAAAGGGTTTTAGTTCTCTTTGGTAAGCAACTGCCACCATTTCCACAAAAGCACAAGAAATCACTCCCCTTGTGCTTGGCCCTGCCTCCTCTGGCCCAGGGTGGCTTAGTCCAGAACCAAGCTGAACTTAGTAGCAAGACACCAATCTCTCTTCTCACAGGTCATTCCTATAAAGTGTCAGCTTTCTTTTCTTCTGGACTCTGAAGGATTCAAGAACACAGAAACAAAGGCAAATCTCCACTGAAGCTCAGGATTCATCTAAAAAGAAAGCCTGGCCTCCGAAAGCAGAGCAAACATCAATTGCACGCTTTGGAGCCCAAAGTATCTTGGAGGAAAGCATCAGTCCCAACCAGGACACCTTCGGACAGTCAAATGATAAAGAGAGTATGACCCCATGGCTGGAACAAAGTAGAACAGACAGAAGAGGACATCCTGTTTGTGAGAGGTTAGCCAAACACTGAGGACACTGTGGGGGACCCTGAAGGGACAGCAACCATGAGAAAGGCAGAGCCCCCTTCCTTGGGGAACCCAGAGTCCGCTGGAGAAGACCAAAGAAAGGGCTGCGATGTATGTGCTCATAGATGGAGACACTAAGAGCCTTGGGAACAAAGAAAAGGGCATCACTCACTCTTTCTGGACAAGTTGGAGAGCAGGGTATTTGGGTTAGATATTGAAGAGTAAGCATTTAGCAGACAGAGAAAGCGGAGAGGACCTTCAGATGGTACTAACAGAGCCACGTGGCACGGAGAGTGAAAGAAGTTTCGGCCAGTGGCCAGGCTGTAAAGGGTATTCCTCATACAAGATAAGGAGCTAAGGAGCTGCGAGAAGGAGCTCGGCTTCTCCCTCCAGATGCAGTGAGGGGCTGTGTAGGTGCCTGAGCAGCAGAATGACAGATTAGAACTATGCTTCTGCATCACCATGGAGTACAAACTGGTGAGAGAAGATTCTTGGCCATGTGGGAACCAGTATCCTACAGTTAAACACATCCCACAAGGCAACAGATGCAGTGATTTAAACAGAGGCCTACAGAGCCAGGCTCCTGGTCTTCAAATCCCAGCTCTGCCACTCCCAGGTTGAACAAGTTACTTACTGACCCCATGCACAGCAGAGGCCTGGATAAGTTAGTATACGTAAAGTGCTTAGGACAGTGCCTGGCACACAGTAGGGACACAACACGAGACAGCTGTTGGGATGGACTCCATCTCTCTTATCCCCTTGGTTTTCTCTTTCAGCGTTGTCATTTCTTCTGAAAGGTGAGCTGCCATGAATCTGAGCAAGAGGGAGGAGGTCTGAGCCAACACCTGCTTAGGAGAGCTGGAACTACATCTGAAATAGTTTAGGGTCTGCAGCTTCTTGTTAGTCTCCAGAATCCCTGTAACAGGGATGCTCGAAGACCATGGTCCTCAAACTCCACTGCATAATAGAATCACCTGGGGAGATGTAAATCCTCATGCTCAGGTCCCATTCCAGACAAAATCAGGATCTTTGCAGCTGAGGTACTAGCAGCAGGATTTAAAATTTTTCTAGGTAATTCCAACATTCAACCCAGTCTTAGAACAACGGATCTAAGAGTCAAATCCAATAGGAAAGGAAAACATGGCAGAGGTGAAAGCATCCCCACCCCTGAGCTGTGTCATCTGCAGAAACCATGTCAGCTCCTTATGATGCCTCTCCTCATTACACCTTCCAGGGCAGCTTGGCTGTCACACGGAGCCACCAGACTTGGAAGTTGCCCTGGATCACACCCTTTCAAAGTCTTCTGGAAGCAGGTTAGAGTAACAGCTGTGTGGGTAACTCTTGTGGAAAAAGTACTGGGTTGTGTGCAGACAGCTGGTTCTGGCCCTAGGCTCTTTCATTAAAACTATGTGACTTGAAAAGCAAATAACGCTTAAGCATCAGTTTCTTCAGTAGTAAAATAAAGATATGAACTGACTTACCCATTAGATAAAGTGTTGGTGGGATACAAGCTGGAAGACATAGGTCGGCCATTGCAAAGCATTTTTATTTAACATGCTTTCTAGGTCTTCAATGGAACATAAAAAGTTTAGGAGCTAGAAATGCTCCCTTAAACAATTTTTTTCAATGAGAGAAGGGAGGAGTCAAGGAGTAGGGTTAGCCGGCCACATGAAAGCTCTCTTCAGAGCAGGCTGCAGTGGTGCCTGGCCACAAGGGGTCCAAGTGGGGCCAGTGATAGGGCAGGAGCTGAGGGTGTGTCCGAGGGCTGCCCCAGCAAAGTCGTTGAGATAGGATATGTTATCTGGGAACAATGGAACAACTGTGCCGTTGTCCTAAACCTGAATCTGACAAGAGGGGATAAGACACCGGGAAGCGTGTTCCAAAACCACTGGCCGGAGTGGCCCCCACAACCCATCTGTTCATACGTTTATCTACTTACTCCTTCATGTACCTTACAATACTGTATGTCGACCACATACCAAGAACCGTATGGACGTACAAGATTGTAGGAATGCTGGAATGAATAAGGCCCACTCTGTACTCTCAGAAGGGAGAGAAGTAGGGCAAACAAGTGGCATTTAAGGACAACACAATGTGTTGAAGTATAATAAAATAACAAGCATAATAGCAAATAGCCACCACGCATTGATGGCCAACTATGCACAGGCACCAGGCTTGTTTTTTTATATTGAACATCTCAAATTCTTGCTGTCTCCTCAAGGTAAGGATCTTTTTGGGGGCACAGACAGTTGTCGTAAGCATTACTACCTTTATTTAACATGTACCGAGTCCTGACCGTGTTGCAGGCACTGTGCTGAGGTTTTGTTTGTCACCGGCAGAGAGGTAGTAAGATTTAGATTAGAGCATGGGCTCTGGGCCCAGATTTGTCTGTCATTAGCTGGGTGACTTGGAGTAAGTCACTTTACCTCTCTGTGCCTGAGGCTGGGCCTGGAGGTCATCTCTAAAATAGAGACATATGCGTTTAACAAATGTTTAGTAGGTACTTACCATTTCCCAGGGAATGAAGCACTTAATAAAATTAACAAAAGTCTCTACATTCCTGGGGTTCATGAAGGGATGGGGGTGTCAGACTGTCAACAAATAAACAAGTAACTATATGGGGGGTCAGATAATGATAGTACTGTGGAGATCAATCAAGGTAGAAAAAAAAGGAAGCTGGAGGTGTGAGGTGGGTGCTGTCTGCAGAGAGTGGCCAAGAAAGGCTTGTCTGATAAGATGTTTGGGGCGAGATGTAGTGGCTCCTGCCTGTAGTCTCAGCACTTTGGGAGGCTGAGGCAGCAGGATCGCTTGAGCCCAGGAGGTTGACACCAGCCTGAGCAACATAGTGACACCCCTTCTCTACCAAAAAAAAAATAATAATCAAAAAATTAACCAGATGTGATGGTGCATGTCTGTAGTCCCAGCTACTTATGGGGGCTGAGGTAGGCGGACCACTTGACCACAGCAGGTCAAGGCTGTAGCGAAACATGATTGCACCACTGCACTCCAGCCTGGATGACAGAGCAAGACCCTGTCTTTAAAAAAAAGGCAAGACATTTGCCCTTCTTGTGCACGTGTGTGTGCATGTGTAGGAAATAGTTGGGGAAAATAACTTAAGTAATACTATACAGCAGTTAAAAAAGAATAATGTAAGTGTACACATTCATACATATGCACACACAAAGATCTCCAAAACATAATTATTGACTGAAAAAATTAAGATGTTGAAATACTTGATTTCCCCCAGCTCTGAATGCCATGGAATCCACAGAGCCACAGACAGCAAGTGGAGGACCCAGGGATCAAGCTTGAGGGGCTCGGCTGCTGAGGCTCCCGCCGTAGGCATCCCCCTCCATGAGGGAGCGAATGCCATGCCCTCTGTCTAAGTCTCTAGCCAACAGCATCTTGCAACCCAGCTCCAGTCAGGTTTTGCTCTCTCAGTTCCTTGAAGATATACTGATTTCAAAACAAAATAAATCAAAAGAGCTTCCCGCACCTCCTGGCCCCTAGGCTGGCCCCTAGGATGTGGAGAGCAATGCATGAATACTGAGTTGCAAAGTGAAGTCCTAGGGGCTTTATCCAGCTACAGATTTCACCCACAGGGTGTTTCAAATATTTTTGAAGTTATTGCCTACATCCAAAATTCAGAAACTTTCATTATATTCAAAGTCCAAAAATTAATTTGGTAGCACTGAACCCGCCCTCCCACAATACAACAGCAAGTGGATACTAAGGGCGAGCTGGACCCTTTATTTAGGGAAGGTACCCTCCCATTGACCCATCCCCACTGCTTAGAAACCACCTAGTCCAAGGATAAGCACACTGGCTCACACTTGTAATCCCAGCACAGTGGGAGGCTAAGGCAGGCAGATCATCTGAGGCCAGGAGTTCCAGACCAGCCTGGCCAACACTGTGAAACTGTCTCTACTAAAAATACAAAAATTAGCCAGGTGTGGTGGTGCACGCCTGTAATTCTAGCTACATGAGAGGCTGAGGCATGAGAATTGCTTGAACCCTGGAGGTAGAGGTTGCAGTGAGCCAAAATCGCGCCACTGCACTCCAGCCTGGGCGACAGAGCGAGAGCTTGCCTTAAAATAAAATAAAATAAAATAAAATAAAATAAAATAAAATAAAATAAGCACCTAGTCCAATCTCCTCATAAATGGTGATCCCACTGCTCAGACAGGTGAGAAGACTCACATAGCAAGCCGGAGCCATTCCAGAACTACCACTACCACTCAGTATTCCTCACACAAAGACCTATGTCCCTTCCTCCTGCCAGGCTGCACTCCTTCTTCTTTAGGATCAATTACAGCCTTAGAAAGTAGATGATCCAGCTTGACATTGGGTGACATGGGTCTGGAGCAAGGCCCTGAGGATGACCCTGGGTCCAGGGCACCTTGGGGAGAAGTGGTATTCTTGTACTGCATGATGGTCCAAACACATTGCAACACTATTGCCATAATTAGCCCAGGCCTGGTCATCAGGATGACTCTTGCTCAATATTATTCTTTGCTTCTTAGTTTCTACATCCAGAGAAACAATACTTCTCTAAAAATCAATTGTCCCCAGCAACCCACCTACCCAGTTCTTGGAAAACATGGGTTAAACATTCTGCCTTACGAAGAAAACAAGGAACAAAGAGAGTGAGGGAAATTCATCACCATGGTCCTACACTTCACATTATTCACACCAAGTGTTTTTCAAGTCACCAAGTTCAAATGACCCTGTCCCTTGGGGCTGCAAAACTATTTGTACCAACACTTGCCAGTAAGGAAGCTTCACATGCTTTAATAAACGGGATTACTCAGTACCAAGAGATGTTAAATAGCTTCAAGACACTGGAGATTAGGGGAACTGAGAATAGCCTGGAAGGAAGATGCTGGAATAATCAATTTCTGACACAGGAGAGGGAACGACTGGATGCCAGTCTGCTGCCCAGAACACTGGAGGGACTATGACCCAGGAACTGCAAAGCATCCGTCAAATAAATAGGTGGCCCCATGAGAATCCCTCCGAAACTTCCAGAAAAATTAAGGAGACAGATGGCTCTCCATGATGACATCAAACTGTTTTAAGAAGAGGCAGCATCTAGTAATGGGGGATGCTTGACACATAGCTAGTGCTCAGCAACCTCTACACACACACACACACACACACGCCCCCCCAAACACACACACACATACACACCAAACACACACACATGAACAACACCCACAAAGTACACAAACATGCACACAACACACATGCACACAAACAACACACAAACACACACACCAAACATACATGCACACAAACACACCAGTACAAATACATACACACATGCACGCAAACAACACACACACATATGCACACACACACACACAAGCACAAACATATACAAACAACACACAAGCACAACACATTAACACAAGCATAAACACACATGCACAAATATGTGCACAAGCACAGGCACACAACACACTAACACATGCAAACAACATACACACGCACAAGCACAAAACACAAACACAAGTGGAAACACACAAATATACAAGCAGAAACACACATGCACACACACATGCACATACACACAAGCACACACAAGCACACACACCAACACACACACATGCACACAAACAACACATACAAGCACAAGACACACAAAAGCATAAACATACAAGTATACAAACATATGCACACAAACACACACAAGTACAAAACACACACACATACAAGCACAACCACATATATGCACAAACATAACATATAAACACAAGCACAAAACACACAAACAATACACATACAAATACACAAGCACAAATGTACATACACAAACACACAAGTACAAACAACACACACAAACACACACATACAGGCACAAAAGACATACAAACATACAAGCACTCACACACAAACACATACAACACACATAAAATACACACAAACATACATACATAATTGCTGAATCTCTTAACCTGTGCTGTGCAGCCCCGTGGACTTGCTCCTCTCTGACCACGATTGCCTCTTGATGATCACGCTCATATTTAAGGCTTACATAACTTACAAATCCAAATCCAAATATCCATTTTTGCATAAGTTTTGGATATCCAAATGTATCCCTTTATTCCATGTGTTAGGATTTTCATGAAAAACAGAATCAATAGGATGTGTGTATGTGTCAAGGGAGAGACAGAAAGAGAGAGATTTTAAGGAATTGGCTCATGTGATTGTGGGGGCTGGCAAGTCCAAACTCTGTAGGGCAGGCCAGCAAGCTGGAACCCCTAGGAAGAGCTGATACTGCAGCTTGAGTCCAAAGGCAGTGTGAAGCCAGAATTCCCACTTCCCACTTCCTCGGTCTTTTTACCCTTAAACCCTTCGACTCACTTTTACACTGTTGGTGGGAGTGTAACTTAGTTCAACCATTGTGGAAGACAGTGTGGCGATTCCTCAAGGACCTAGAAATAGAAATTCCATTTGACCCAGCAATCCCATTACTGGGTATATATCCAAAGGATTATAAATCTTTCTATTATAAGGACGCATGCACATGAATGTTCATTGCAGCACTGTTTACAATAGCAAAGACCTGGAACCAACCCAAATGCCCATCGATGATAGACTGGACAGGGAAAATGTGGCACATATACACCACAGAATACTATGCAGCCATAAAAAACGATGAGTTCATGTCCTTTGTAGGGACATGGATGAACCTGGAAACCATCATTCTCAGCAAACTGACACAAGAACAGAAAATCAAACACTGCATGTTCTGACTCATAGGTGGGTGTTGAACAATGAGAACACGTGGACACAGGGAGGGGAGCACTACACACTGGGGTCTGTCGGGGGGAAATAGGGGAGGGACAGCACAGGGTGGAGAGTTGGGGAGAGATAGCATGGGGAGAAATGCCAGATATAGGTGATGGGGAGGAAGGCAGCAAATCACACTGCCATGTATGTACCTACGCAACAATTTTGCATGTTCTTCACATGTACCCCGAAACCTAAAATGCAGTGAAAAAAAAACCCTTGAACTGATGGGATGAGACCTGTTCACATTGTGGAGGTAATGTCCCTTCCTCAATGTCTACTGATGTAGATGTTGACCTCATTCAAAACACACTCCATGATGACATCTAAACTGGTATTTTATCACATGTCTGAGTGCCATGGCCTGGCCAAGTGGACACTGTGGATCTGTATGTGCCGCTGCCTCCTCACTGCCTCCACTTGGAGGTCTGACCAACATCCCAAACATAACAATTCCATCTCTATCCAAAAAACAAACAAACAAACAGGCACTCCTGCTCAACCTGAGGAATCACCCATATCAATACATGGAAGCATCATTCTGTAGTTGCAGGAGATAAACAACAATTGAGATCATATTTCTTTGGAACCCCATAGCCAATCCAACCGGCAAATCTTACCTTTGAGAGATATTCTGAATCTGACCAGGTCTCACCATCTCCTCTGCTTGCCCCAGGCCAGGATTACTGCCATATGCTGGATTTCCACAGTAGCCTCCTGATCGGCCTGTCTTTCCACCTTTGCCGGTTGCAGGCCACTTTCAACACAGCAGCCAGAAGGATCTGAGTAAAATGCAAATCAGAATCTTTTAAAAATTTCCAATGGTCCCCTCTCAACAGAGAAAGAGCCCAAGTCCTTACCAAGACTCCCTCTGAGCCATCTCATACCTGTCCTTTTTGCTCTTTGTGGCTAGACTCTCTTCCCTGCCACCAATTCCCCTGAGGTATGGCTGCCCATCTCTCATGCCCAGATGGGGCATTTCCTGAAAGCCACCCAGCCACGAAGGGAAGCAGCACCCACCAGGGCCTTAGAGGCTGAGCAAGGGCCATTTAGGGCATTCACTTGAGGACAACAGGAGGGGAGGGAGGGAGCACTGAAAGGTACTAACTAGAGGAGAGGTGGGCACAGGGTAGAATTCGTCTCTTTGGAGGATTCCCCAAGGCAGCTGGTGTGGATTGTTCTCTGAACCGTATTTTAAAAGAGAAGAATTAGGTGACTGCCAGGTAAGGAAAGGTGGCAGGAGGGAGGAAGGGGGAAAGGAGGAGAGGCAGGAAGCTGAGCAGCTGCTCTGCCACCTCCATGAACTCCCCTGCCAAGCGGCTACTGTTTCACAGAGCAACAGTCACGGACTCACAGGGAACAAAGGCAGAAAGAAGAAACGGTGTCTGATCGTGGCCAGGAGGAAGAAAGCCTTCCAGTGGCCAAGAGGAGGGACACCCAGTGCTGAGTAGGTTGGCTTCGCAAATGCAGCTGATCCGTCTCTCCCCTCCTCCAGCCTCCCTTCCCTCCCTCAGACAGGACCCAAACACAAAGACACAATGGCTGCAAGGTCCCTTCTGTGTTCTGACGACGTGGCTCCAGACATCTGGAGAGGGAGAGGGGAACTATCATCTCTCCTACTGCAAAATATTAAATCTCCTTCCAAAGACCTGCCCAGCTCTCAGCAGGGTGCTTTCTCCTTCCAAAGACCTGCCCAGCTCTCAGCAGGGTTCAAGGTACCTACAGGGCCTCCTCTCACTGAATCTAGTGAGATGGGGCTGCTCTGCTTCTCAGAACCCCTCTCAATTAGTAAGACACAACCTACTGCAGAGAGTATTTTTGCAAGCAATAAAGGATTCCGTCCCCAAGGAGTCAAGTAACAGGAACTGGGCCCTTGTTAATGAATCTGCTAAATGACCCTGAAGGGGCCAAGTGGAAGCTGTGCAACAGGCAGAGCTGGGAAATGGGTGGCCCGATCGTTTACAGAGCTTGTTACTCCGGAGACCAGCACCCTCAAGCCCATTCACGTGCCGCACCTCCCTCTCAGCACTTATCCCTGCTGGAAATGACATTCTTTCTTTCTTAGCCTCCCTCACTTGGCTACAGACCCCGTTAGGACCACGGCTAATTCTGCTGTTCACCGTGGCAACCTTGCAGCCAGGGAAGTGCCAGGCATGTGGTGATCACTGAATAAATACGTGCTGAATAATGACACTGCTCACGCCAAAAGGGGACAAGACAGGACGGAGGCTCTGGGGGAAATGTGGAGCTCAAAGGAACCTTCCATGAACATTTGATCCAAATTCTTAATTCCACACAGCAAAATGAAAGTTTATACCAGTGATTCCAATCTCAGGCCTCCTCAGTCTATTTTTCAAAGAGTCAAGAAGTCTACCAGAAATTGCACCTTTTTTTTTCCCAATAAGATCACAGTTGTCACCTAAAATATCAAGTGTCTTTGCTTGATACTGGCCCGAATTATAGCAACACAGCCTGGTGACCCGGATCAGAAACTCCCACTGGCAGGTATTTTTAGATGAGAAAGTAGAGAAATAAATACCTAACCATGAAGTTTGTTCGGCTGATAAACTCCCTCCCAAGGAAGGAGAACCAGTAAAAGGGATTTCTGGTATTGCAAATGCTGGGAACCACTAGACTATACCAGTCATTCTTCATCAAGGGTGATATTGCACCCTCACCTCCCCACCAACACCAGGAATGGCACTGAGCTCAATGCGCTGGTGAGCTCTCAGCCACCAACGCCAGCGGTGTTTGTGTTTACCTGGAAGGCAGTGGCAGAGACTGAGCTTCGTGTGCTCCTGAGGAGCTCTGCGTCCCACCGAGGCATGGGGTTCAGAGCCCAGGCTTTTCGGCAAGGGTAGAGAACCTGGGATGCTTGGGTACTCCCTTCTGTCTGTGGGCACAGCTAGCCTAGCATGTATTTATGCTAAAAACATGCATTGAGGGCTGGGTGCAGTGCTCACACCTGTAATCCCAGCACTTTAGGGGGCCGAGCCAGGCGGATCATTTGAGGTCAGGAGTTCGAGACCAGCTTGACCTACACGGTGAAACTGCATATGTGAAAATACACATAAAAAAAATAATTTTTGTCTCTACTAAAATACAAAACTTAGCCGGGTGTGGTGGCAGGCACCTGTAGTCCCAGCTACTCAGGAGGCTGAGGTAGGATAATCACTTGAACCCAGGAGGCGGAGGTTGCAGTGAACCAAGATTACTCCACACTGCACTCCAGCCTGGGCGACAGAGCAAGACTTCCTTTCAAAAAAAAAAAAATGCATTGAGATCCTCCCTCAGAATGGACTCTTCTTGCAGGCCAGATGCTTCAAGGCTGCCCCGGGCTGCCCTCTCCAAGCCTTTTGTTGACATGGTCTCAGGAATGCAAACAAACTGCAACAACACAGTAACAATGACAGCTGCATTTCCAGGTGGGGAAAAGCACATTCCCCATAGCAAATCAAAGCAAGCTCTCCCAAACCCACACCTGAAAAAATCTATTAAAAGCATAAACTAGAGAATCTCCTCTGGGATCATCTCTTACTTATTGTATGACCATAAGTCAGTCAGTCTCTCTGTTCCTCAGTTTCCCCATGTGGGAAGCAGTAATAATGATTACTCCCCTCTGAACGTATGTGCAAAATAAAAACAGATGGGCTTTATGCCCCGTAACCAACTGAAAGACAGGTGGGGAGGCTGTAAAATGAGCCCAGTGTCTCCTGCCCTTCAGAGGTGGGGTCATCGCAGTGCCTAAGGCCCAGCCCCCCAGAAGTGCTGGGTATTGGGCACTCCTGCCTCCTCCCACTGCCTGGGAGAGCCTCCTTCTCTGGACTTCTGGCAGTGGCAGTGGCGGTGGCTAACTGGTCAGGAAGAGAGGGGCCCAGGCAACTATTTGGTGAGAATCTCAATACCAAGTATGACAAACCAAAGAGCATCGAAGCCATCCCAAATGTCCCAGGGAAAGAGACTGAACCCATGGTGGGCCTGGAGGCTGCATCGTCAATGCAGCAGGGACAGGCAGAAATGGAACAGCACCCTGTGGCCAAGTCCTGGCCCTAAGAAAGCCTCAGGTTTCCCTAACAGTCACCTGCTCAGCTGTCCTCCAGGAGCTGCTTTGACAGCCTTCTAGTACCTTTCTGTCAAAGCCCAGGCATGGTAACCCTGCAGCAGCTTCCATCCACTCTACTCACTCCTACGATGCCTAGCAGGTACATGGCAGGGGCAAGATTCCTGTTTACTAAATAAAAGAATGATGTATGTCCATGAGTAGCTTGCAGAGGTAAACTGAGGCTGCCTGTGAACTGCAGTGCCTGTGAGAATCAGGAGTGAGTGACTGTTTCAGAATAGCCAAAACAACGAAATGTCCTATCAATCCTCCTACCTACAAGCCCCAACCCAGAAACCCTCTCCAGACATTGCCCAGCACTGCGGCATCCCTGCTGAGTGGGTCTCCAGCATCCAGTGCCTTCCTGTCTATGAGGAGGCGCAGGAGGCAAGGCACAGGAGGAAGCCGCTGGGGTACAGACTGTGCTCCAGATACCGAACTTCACGTGCGTTTCACAGCTCAATCCTCAACACCACACATGTGATGAAAATTACTATTACCCTTATTTTACAGATGACAGACAAACGTGGGGCTTTGAGAAGCAACATGGCAAAAGGCCCCTTAACCAACAAAAGGTGGACGTGAACTTGAAACAAAGCACTGGAACTCCAGGGGTCTAGCTTGGAACCACCAAGCCATTCAGTCTCCTTCATCATTAGGGAAGTGGTCTTAATACTTAGAATGTGGCAGGGACACACTGTATTAGTTCCTCTTGTTGCTGTAACAAATAATTGCAAACTTGGTGGCTAATAACAACATCAATTTATTCTCTTATCATTCTGGAGGTCGGAAGCTGAAACAAGTCATAAGGAACTGAAAGCAAGTCACCAGCAGGGCTAGGCCCTTCTGGAGGCTCCAAAGGAAAATCAGTTTCTTGGCTTCCACTTCCAGAGGCTGCCAGCATGTCTTGGCTCCTGGCTGCCATCACTACAACCTCTGCTTCCATGGGCACATCTCAGTAGCCAGTCTTAGTCTACCGTCTCATCTCGGGTAGTCAGTCTCCCTCTGCCTCCCTCTAATAAGGAACCACTAATAAGTAACTGTTTGTGATTACTTTGGGTCTACCTGAGAAATTCAGCATACTCTTCCCATCTCAAGACCCTTAACTTAATCACATCGACAAAGTCCTTTTTGCCAATGAGGTAACAGTCAAAGGTCTCAGGGGGTGTGGTCATCTTTGGGGGGCTGCTGTCCAACAGACTGCATGTGCTGACTTGTCTGTACCCTGTACCTTGTCTTACTCATCATCACATCCCCAGCACCTAGCAAGGCTCCGTAAATGCAGCAGGAGGGAAGAAGGGTAGGAACACAAGCATTCCATCCCCTCACCCCCCACAGAGTGTGAGAGCAGAGAGAGACAGGCTCAAGTCCAAGGAAGGCTGAGCAGACACATGCATGTCTACTGGGAACCCTTAGAAATTGCAAGGTGTCAGCGCCTCATTGGCTTGAGGCTGGAAGTCCCCAGTGAGTCATGTGTTTGTTTTCCTAACCCTGTGTGTTCCCACAGTTATTGCAGCCCAAATAGCAGGCCCACAAGCAGCAGGCAGCTCCTCTCCTGCCAATTTCCTGGGATCCCAGGCGGGGCTAGAGTAGCCAACAGGTTTACTGCTGTGCTGCAGTGAAGGCACTTTTCCTGCATGACAGTAAACAAAGCCAGACAGAAGAGAAGCCTGCAAATAACTGGATCCTTGCCATAAATGCTTTTATTGCCCCCTACCCCTGCCCGGCACATGATATTATGAGCAGTTGCTTTTCAGGATAAATAAAATAGCCGTAATAGCTACTGCTCATGCCAGGACTTTGCAAATATCATCTCTGTTCTTTTCAGCAGATCAGGCAAAGCAAGTGTTTCTCTGTTCATTTCACAGATGGGGAAACCGTGGCAAAGGCAGCTGTAAAGTAACTTACTCAAAGTCCCCTGCTGGGAAAAGGCAGACCGAGGACGCAAATCTCAATCTGTCAGACTCTAAGGTAGAGCTCTTTCAGCTTTGGCACACATTTGCCAAGTGTGAAGAATAAATTGTGTATACGGAGCCACAGGTCCTGTCTGTGCTGTGACAGAGCCAGGTGTTCCAGCTTCCAAGCCAGAGCTGAGCGATCTGGAGCCCAAGCTCCCTGCTGAACTAGGGTGTCCCTGCCTGTACCGACATTTGTTCCATTTTGCACATGTATGTTTAGCTTCCATGCCATGTTTGTCACTGTAGTAGGCACAGAGGACACAGAGATAAATAAAGGAGCCACGGTCACTGCCTTCAAATAGCTCAGTGGACAAACACACAAAGAGAGAAGCCAGGACAGCACAGTAAGCGTGTTCTAGGTCAGAACAAAGCCCTGGAAGTGTGATGTTCCAGAATGGAGAGTCCAGGTGGTGAGAACAGTCTTGTGGGAAACGGGCTTCTTCCCCCAGATAAGGATGAACAGTTTTCTAGGAGGAAGAGAATACCAGTCCTTGTAGAGAAAAAGGCATCCTCCTTATAAACCTTTAATTCACTGGGAAAAATAAATACACCCCTGGTTTGATGTTTGGCATAGAATAAGTGTAGAGAGGGAAAGAGGAAGAAGAGGAGGAGGAGAAAAAAGAGGGAGTAAGGGAGGAAGAGAACGTCTTGTTTCTATCGCCCCCCCATTCAAAGTTCTGCCTTGTGCTTTTATTAGGCTAAAGGTCAGGGCGAAAAAAAAAAAGAGTGCAGATGGTACCACCTGTAAGCTCACAGCTCACCAGGTTGGGGAGGTGGCTGGCAAAGCAGTTGGATTCCCAGGCTTCTGACTTTGGCCACCCAGGAATCACTTTCAGACGGGTCTCCTTGACACAGGAAAGCAAGCAAAAGTGTGGAGAGGGGGCTCAGGCAGGCAAGGGAAGAAAAGTATTCCTAAGGGAATGGATTCTGGATACAGGCCAAAGACTTAATTTGGCATCTGGACTCCCTGGGGCTGTGCCATGGCGAAGGGGGCCATAGGATAAGGGGAAACAGCTCCAGCTACACAAGGAGGAATGCCTTACTTCAAGGTCATCATCAAATTCAGAGCCCCAAGTCAGTTTCAGTTCTCAAGGCTGGACATTTCTCTGAACCCGTGAGGCCCCAGCCTGTACGCTATGGCTAATTTATGACTCAGGGGCCTCATTTCTCCATGACCTATCTCAAAAGACCTTCTTCTGAAGACTCCAAAGATTTTACGAAAAATCCTCTGCTCTGTTCTAGCCTCTGGGGTGGCCACCCAGGGAGAAGCTGGCGGGAAGCCTGTGGCTCTATCAACCTGCGGAAAAAGAGGTCACAATTTCTTTCTCTTAAAGCTTCTTTTCCTTCCAGCCTCCAGCACCCAAGCAACACTGTGAGGGAGAATTGACTGCTAGAGTCGCAGAAGTCTGACCTGGGCACAGGTGTGGGTACACGCACGCACACACACACACACACACGAACCAGGCAGGTGACATTCCAATGCTGGATAAGCCACTGCTCCGTTAAGCAACCTTCATAAAGCCCCCTGGTCCCATAGAGCCTCAGAGAGTCACACCACTGCCCTCCTTAAGTGGATTGTTGGGTATTCAGTCATGGCTAGTCTCTCCTTTTTTCTAATGATGCAATTACTTTTAAGTAGAGATGACAGCAAAGCTCAGAGAAGTCTGAGGACACGTGAGATGACATTACCTGTGATCAAGTGCATACAGCTCCTAACTCCTTGCCCCACCTGCACCCTCACCCTCTACCATGCACCTCTGCAGTGCCTTCCCACTCTGACACTCAGCGTGGTGAGGTCACTTGCCTCAGCCAATGGGGTGCTAGCTAAAGAGGGGCCAGCAGAAGCTTGGAAAGGGCTTGCTCACTTTGGGGTAGTCTTGTTCTTGCTCTGTGCTTTTCACCATAAGAAGGACATTTCCCCAGCTAGGCTGCTGGTTCCAGAAGGACATGAAAGACCCGGAGAGCAGAGTGGAGGCACCCCAGCCACTCCAGCAAAATCACAGCAGCCACCGAGCAGCCATATCGCAGACACAGAGGCAGTCCAGCCAAGATTGGCAGGGCTGCTCAGCCAATCTCCCCAGATGTGTAGGTAACAGATGCTTAATACTGAAAGCCACTCAGATTCTGTAGCCGTTACTTGGCATTACCGTGGCAAAAAATAACCGATGCAATTATGGTACACCGTGATAGAAATATAACACGCCTCTTCCAGGGCTACTGATGAGATTAAATGAAGGTCTTACACAGCGAATGGTAGCTGTGATCCATCATCTTCATGACAGGGTGAGGTCATCACTGAGCTGTCTGGAGAGGTCAAGGGAACAGCCTCGATTTCCTATCCTGAGGGAACAACCCATGTTCATGAAGGCAACGGGAGTAGGGCAACCTCCCCAGCCTTCTTGCTGTAGCCCCACAGGTTCCAGCAGCTCTGGGCCCGCTCACACAGTCAGGATCCAGAGCTGCAGGCACAGCAGTGTAGGCTGCAACAGCTTCTAGGCCCACGGCCTCCTCCTCAGCTCTGGGCCTCACAGACTCCACCACATGACTACACGGGTCTTCAGCCGCCCCTTAAGGCCCAGTTTCCTCGGATTTCAGAATTACTCTCCTTCCAAGGCTTGCTCTCAGAATCAACAATGAAAATGAATTTGAAATCCCAGCAAGAAGCAGATCGCTACACAAAATGAAGGCAGGTCTTCCTCCGTCACCACTGCCATCACTGTCATTGTCATCATCATCGTCATCATCATCATCATCATCACATGGTTATCCTCACTATCATAATAATTAGGGGAACAAAATATCCCAAGATTAGAGGGAAGAAATGGGTAGCAAGGTAGCTATAGACCAGTGCTTCACAAGCAGAGTGCCAGGTTCAAATTCCAGATCTTAAGGAAGCTATGTCATATCTCTGAGCTTCGGTTTTCTCATCTATAGAATGGAGGTAACAGTGCTATCTACCTCTTAGTGTCATGAAGATTAAATGAATTAACGTAAGCGGTTGAAATAGTGTTTGGCCGTATGAAGCACTCAGAAAGTATTAGCTGCTATTGTTACTACTACCGTTGCTGCTACCACTATTTGATGCTCACACAGACAGCAGGGACTTTAACTTATCATCCTATCGAGTCCTCACAAAAACTCTAAGAGTTTGGACTCATTCAGTCAATTTTGCAAGGTGAAGAGCCTTGCTCAGCTTCCAGGTGAATGCTTTGTACACAATACCAGGGGCCCCTGCAACGTGCAGGCAATCACAGGGCCCAGAAATGCTCCCCGTGCCTCCCTACACCCCATACCTATAATCAGGAAACAGACTGATAAGCTCCCTGGCAGTTCCTGGGTCGTTTTCACTTTATTTGTGCTGCTTTCTGCAGCTTTTGTGTTCTACAATGCCGTTGGCTGGGTGAGCAGCCCCTGGGGCATCAAAGGCCCCGCTGGCAGCAAATACAAAGCCAGAGCAGTGCCAAGGGTCCCTCCCCTGCCAGTCACCTGCCACCCGCCATGCAGCCCGGGAGATTCACAAGGAGGAGGTGCCTAGCCTCCTAATCACTCCAGGTGTTACTTAACCCTCAGCCTTGCACTCTTTCCTGGAACAGGCCAGGTGCGCCAACCCCAGTGTGACAGGCAAGGCTGATGTCCAAGTTGCTCCTGGACTGAGGGCAGCAGGCAGATAGCTGTCAACACAATGGTTTGGAGAACTTTGGCATGAAAGAGCTCAGAAAAACTTCATAGGGAGGGCGCCGTCTTGAATCCAGAATGGAGAGATCCCTGTTTCCATAATTCGATAATCATTTACTGAACACCTGCTCTAGGGCAGGCCTGGGACTGGGGCTGAGGGATTCAAAGACAATCTGACATGGTCCTGGACTTGAGGGGTACACAGGCTAGTGAGGGGGCCATGTGGAAAGACATATTGTTGAGTGCTGTGATGAGATTTGAGCAAGAATTGAGATCAAAACAGAAGACTGAACTTCCTGTGTCTATTCATTCAGTAACTACCAACAGAATGCCCACTTTGCAGCAGGTGCTGGGGAGATGACAGTGAGTGAGGCACACAGTACCTGTTCTTAAGGAACTTGCATTCTTGTTGACTCTGCCTTGGGGAACTCCAAAAGCCTTCCCAGAAGCTTCTAGATGTCAGCTGTGCCCCAAGTAGCTGAGAAATTTTGGGGATCTTATGTTGCATCTCAGCACTTCCACATCCTCAACTGTAAAACAGACGTAACATGTTTGTAAAATGGATATAACATGTTTGTATTACAACATACCAAGTGGCCTTAAAATATTTCCCTGTCGAAAAATTTCCTAACAGAGAAAAAAACAAAACTCAACTTATATTCAATGACAAAAGCTGGTTACAAAACCAGAGAGCCTATTCTTCACTTTTTCAAATATATGTATGTGCAAAAATATGTATTTACTATGAAATGAAACATATGAGAAAAGTATATAAAATGCATTATATATGTAATACAATAGGTATGTACTCTTATGTCCACAGAAACTATTATTACATATGATTATAAACTAGCAATTCTAGCGTGTGTAGGGGTATGCATACGTGTTTGCAGATGTGCACACATGGGTATATACGTTGGTAGGATAACACTTTTTTTTAATTTTTCTTTTTCTTAAGATGGCATCTCATTCTGTCACCTGAGCTGGAGTGCACTGACACAGTCACAACTGACTGCAGCCTCTAACTCCCAGGCTCAAGTGATCCTTCCTCTTCAGCCACCAAGTAGCTGGAACTGCAGGTACCCACCACCACGTCCAGCTAATTAAAAAAAAAAAAATTTGTAAAAACAGGGTGTCATTCTGTTCCTCAGGCTAGTCTCAAGCTGTTGAGCTCAAGTGATCCTCCCAGCTCAGCCTTTCAAATCGCTGGAATTACAAGCGCAAGCCACAACATCCAGCAACAAGTATTTTTTTTTAAGTTGTCTTTTACTTATCTGAATTTCCTAAATTGTACAGTAAGCACATACTATTTTTTGAAATTTAGAAAATAGGAGGCCAGGCACAATGGCTCATACCTGTAATCCCAGCACTTTGGGAGGCTGAGGTAGGCAGGTTGATTGAGCCCGGGAGTTTAAGACCACCGTGGGCAATGCAATAAGGCCTCGTCTATAGCAAAAATGAAAAAAAAAAAAATTAAAAAATTAACTGAGGGTGGTGGTGTGCACCTGGGGTCCCAGCTGCTTGGGAGGCTGAGGTAGGAGAATTGCTTGAGCTCAGGAGGTCAAGGCTACAGTAAGCAGTGATAGAGCCTCCGCACTCTAAAAAAAATAAAACAAAATAAAAAATTAGCCAGCCAATCAGCTAGCCATGGTGGTGGTGGTGTAGTCCCAGCAGCTACTTGGGAGGCTGAGGTGAGAGAATTACCTAAGTCCAGAAGTTTGAGACCAGCCTGGGCAACGTAGTAAGACCCAATCTCTACAAAAAAATAAAAATTAGCCAGGCGCAGTGGTGTGTGCCTGTAGTTCCACCTATTTAGAGGCTGAGGTGGGACGATTGCTTGAGCCCAGGAGGTCGAAGCTGCAATGAGCTGAGATCACATCACTGCACTCCAGCCTGGGTGACAAAGCAAGACCCTGTTCCAAAAATAATAATAAATAACATTTAAAAACGTAAAAATAGGAACAGGAGACCCCTCTTGCACATGAGAGTCTTTTAGGCTCCGATACTCCTCAGCTACTAGAATGATGATCCCCACATGATCACAGCGTTCCCCCAGCAACTCCTATTGAAGGCTTAGCTTGCAATGTGCTAACCTATGGTATTTATCACTCTTTACTGTGCCAGTGAACTGGGTGCTCTGTGCTACCCACTTATAGAAGAGAAAACTGAGGCACAAAGCAGATAGGTCGCTAGTTAGTGATGGTAGAGTGAGGTGCTCGACACTCACTGAATCTTGCATCTGACTGAATCTTTTGGCTGAAGCCAAAGTCTGTGCTCCGACCCTTTGCCCAGTCCTGCCTTTCCTTGGAGAGCTCAGAACCCAGCCAGGCTATTCCTGCTGCCAGTTCTCCTTTGTGGGGACTGAGGCTGTGGGCTGCACAGCCTGGGACAAATCAGAGGGCTTCACTATGGAGAACAGGGAGCCTGGGAAAGGACTCTGGGCTGTGGGAACAGCCCCAGCTGGCAGCCCCGGACGCAATGCCCATGCCAGCCGAGGAGAAGGTCTGGGCATTCTGTCCCCATATGAATGGGCCTGGGAGCAGCCAGGTCCCAGGAGCCAGAAAGGCGGGAAGCAGCTGCCAGGGCGCCGGCACCAGCACCCTGCCTTGCGCGCTCGGGCGAGCTTGGTTGGCTGCCTGTCAAGGCTTCAAAGGAGTGTGTGAAGCAGGCTGGGAGACCTGGCTGGACTGGACTGCCTGAAACTGAGGTGGCTGAACAAAATGAGGCCGTGTGGGCTGGTTTGGCGGGAGTCTGTGGCGGGATGGAGGGCAGGAAGTGGGAGACAGCGGGGGCGGGGGTTGGGGAAAGATGCAAGGTGCACTTGGCACTGGGCAGCCTACACCTGCAGGAGGGGACTGAACACCAGCTGGGGGCCTCAGGTATGGCTCGAATACAAGAAAACAGGCTGAGGTAAGGCTGTGCTTTGGCAGGGGGCAGCCAGCAGAGAGCAAACCCTTGTGCTAGTTAAAATCCAAGGGATTAGGTGCAGCATCTGCGCATTCTGGGAAACTCAGTCATTCCTCCATTCATCCAACATTGGCTGAACACTCACCATGAACTAGCACTCAGTAGTGCTGAGGACCCATCTGAGGGCCAGAACACCAGGGCCCCTACCTTGGCCAGCTTGTGGTGCCACAGCCCAGGGAGATAAGAGCCCAGGGTCTCTCCAGGATGAAGAGAGGGCAGAGACTTGTCACACGGCACAGAACACAGACAAAATGCCTGAGCTCCCCGTTGACTGCATCACTGACTCTGGGACTCAAAGCCTATGACCTCCCCTAGAACCTCAGTGCCCATCATACACTATTGTGCTCCATGAGTGTTGGCTGGGCAGTCAAGCACACCAGTGCATGGGGAGGAGCGGGTAAGCACAGGATATAGGGTGCCTGTCCCCATCCAAGTTCTCTTCTGACTGCAACCTGCCCACTCCCAGTGGATGAGAAATTCCACTGTCCAGGGACCACAAACAGTGAAGTCCTGAGCACAGGGCCTGGCACTCTAGGTGTCCAGGCAAGGGAGCCATTGTTAGTGCTGTCAGGGAATGCAACAGAAGAAAGAGAAGTCACTTGACTTCAGTGACAAGCAGCGGGCCCTTGGCCACACAGACAGGGTTGGAACAAGCAGCGGGCCCTTGGCCACACAGGCAGGTTGGCTTTGAGACCCGAGGGACTCAAAGCCCAGCTCTTTCCTCAACTTCAAGCCAGCGTCAAAGAGAAGGTCGCAACCTGGCCTCTGTCTCTAAGATGCTTATGTTCTTCCCAGAGAAGAGATCCACACATAAATGGAACTGGGGAGACCGTGCATGGCATCTTGTCATGAAAGGTCCCAACAGATGACCCATTAAAGAGCTCAAGGAGATCAGGGAAGGCAAAGAGAGAGGCTGGGAGATGGCAGACAAGAAAGCCTCGGTGCACGGGCCTGGGAATCAGGGGTCCCAGATTCTACTCCAGACTCTGCCATCTCTTCTATGGAATGAGGCCAGTCATGTTCCCCACAGAGCGTCTTCCCGTTTGGTAAATGAGAGGACACAAGCAGAGGCTCCCCAAGGTCTTTCTCTGCACACTTCCCTCCTCCATGCTTCCTGACGGAGGGCAGGTAGGCGGCTGTAAGGAGAGGGCCGATATTTGAATTTTGCTGGCCTCTTGAACAGGACCAGCAGAGCTGGAACGGCTCTGGGTGCCGCCTGCCCTCCCAGGAGCCCAGCCAGCCTCCTTGCCCTCCAGCCTGCCCTGGCACAGCTGATCTCGGTAAGGAGCCAATGTGGCATGCAGAGAGCCGGGCTGCAGAGATGGAGACAGAGGGACCTGGGCTGATTTTCCACCCACTGCTCAATGTGGGGCTTAGGGAAAGAAATTTCTCCTCTGTGAGCCTCAGCTTCCTCGGGTGTAAATATGGGAGAGAACGACGCTTGCTGCAGAAGGTTGTCAGAGAGATTAAATGAGAGCCCAAACGAAAAGCAGCTCAGTGAAACATGAGTTCCTCTCTCCCTACTCTCGCTTTATTCGAGCACAAGCACTTTGGATGAAAGCAAACAAACACAGTGTCCTCTTAAATGTCCACTACTACAAAAGAGTGAAACAGAAAGAAGGCTGGGGCCAGGCATGGTGGCTCGCACCTGTAATCCCCACCTTGTGAGGCTCCCACCTTGGGAGGCTGAGGCGGGTAGATCACTTGAGGTCCGGAGTTTGAGATCAGCCTGGTCAACACGGTGAAACCTCATCTCTACTAAAATTACAAAAATTAGCTGGATGTGGTGGTACATACCTGTAATCCCAGCTACTCTGGAGTCTGAGGCAGAAGAATCCCTTGAACCCTGGAGGCAGAGGTTGCAGTGAGCTGAGATCACACTATTGCACTCCAGCCTGGGCAATAGAGCAACACTCAGGTCTCAAAATAAATAAATAATGGTGGCTGGATTTTCAGAAGGAAGATCTGGGCTCCGGTCTCTGCTCTGATACTTCTTCTACCTTAAGGCACTGGGCAAGCTACTCAAGCTCTCTTGGCCTCAGTTGCCTCACCTGTAAAATGGGGCTAATATGGATATTCCACTCATAGGGCTTGGGAGACCTTAAGTGAGCTAACGTATGTGCAAATGCTTTGCAAACCAGGAAGCTTTCAACACGTTCATTATTGCAATGCTCTGTCTCAGCAAGGCAAATCCTCCTGTAAGAAACAGTCTTGAAATAGTCTCTCACATGGTTCTAACAGGAAGGGAGCTGTATTGAGATTCTACATGACTTTAAATTTTCCCTAACATCTAATCAAAGGCAGGTAGTATGGCAGATTCTTTCTGATGTGGCCAAAATGGTCTGAGAATGGGGCAAGACTGGGCATTTGGAGAAAGGTGCCTGGGGTGAGCTGGACGGGAGCCTCTTTCCTCCTAGGGCTGAAGGTGCCTGGTGCAGGGCTCTTGGGCACCTTGCAAGTGTTTGTTCCGTGCACACTGGCTGGGCTTCCTGCCTTCTCCTCTAGGCACATTAGGTGATGGTGGGATTACCACCTGTCTGACAGGTAGTTGAAAGAGAGGGGGGTAAAAAGAGGGCAAGAAACAGTGAGAAGCTGCCAGCCGAGCAGCTGGCCCCCGAGGCCCGGAACATCCAGGGTGCAACAATGGGAGGCATCCTGCTTCCGTACCCCAAACCGCTGAGCAAACACACAAGTGTGTCAGGTGCCTAGGGCTGCCAGCCAAGTAGGGCTCCTGCCTGGCCAGTGCCAGCCCAACCAGCTCCCTGGCACCACTCCCACTCTCTGAGCTGGCAGGCAGAACGAAAGATACGTAGACGCCGGGGCAGCCAGCAAGAAGGGACTTCTCCCCTCAGCTCCTTGGAGGGGTTGTCTAGAAATGGCACAACTAGGGCTGGGCACAGTGATTCATTCCTGTAATCCCAACACTTTGTGAGGCCCAGATGGGATCGCTTGAAACTAGGAGTTTGAGACCAGCCTGGTCAACACAGTGAGACCCCACCTCTATAAAAATGAATGAATTAATGAAATAGAAATGGCACAGCTGCAGCTAACCATCCCTCAGGCCTCCTCCCAAAAGACACCCTCCTCAGGATGCTGACTTGCTTCCCTGAAGGGAGTACAGGCGCATAGGAGCAGCTCAGGTGCTCCGTAGCACGTCTCTTGTTGTTGTTAAACTATAGTGCTTCTTTTGCGGTGCTCACATGGAGACCTGGAAACTGATAATGCCTCCACAGGAAACTTTTTTTTTGAGACAGGATCTCACTCTGTCATCCAGTCTGGAGTGCAGTGACACAATCATGGCTCTCTGCAGCCTGGACCTTCCCAGGCTCAGATGATGCTTCCACCTTAGCCTCCTAAGCAGCTGGGACTACGGACACGCACCACCACACCAGGCTAATTTCTGTTATTTCTTTGTGTGTGTGTGTGTATGTATGTATGTATGTATGCAGAAACGGGGTCTCGCCCGCCATGCTGCTCAGGCTGATTTGGAATTCCTGGGCTCAATTCAGCCTTCTGCTTTGGCCTCCCAATCCCGCTTTGGCTTCCCAAAGTGCTGGGATTATAGGCATGAGCCACTGTGCCAGCCCTCCATAAGCAACTTTTATCTAGGAATTTCAGTGACACCCACTGGGCCCATGAGATCTCAATAAGTCACATCAAGGGCCCTAGAAGGGGTATTAGGTAATCTGGTCACACTGACTGCTGTGTAGCCCTGGGCAGGCCACTTCCATTCACAGGTGGAATTTCTTCATTGATAAATTGAGGAGCTCGACCTGGATGCCTGCCATGGCCCCTGTAACCTGTGGTGGGGGGTAAGAGGCTGCCCTTTGCTGTCAGGTAGCTCTGGATCTAGAAGCTCGTGCTATTACCTCCTTAGCTGTGCACTCTCTGATCAACTATTTGATGTCTCTGAGCTGTTTTGTCCCCTTTAAAAACCGGGAGAGCAGTTCCTCCATGCAGAATAGACAAAAGTGCCTGGTGTCGAGCAAATGCCCAAAATATGGGGACTGCCATTTCGTTTGTTCGCTCATGCTATGTTCTCAAACTGACACCAATGTCAAGCTGTTTCCTCCTTGAAGAATGTAACAGGCTTGCCTTGGAGATGGGGACCCAAAATACTCAGTGGATCAATCGACATCTTACGTAAAACTAGGAACATGGCTACTTCACATCCCTCTCTCTCTGAATGTCCAGCAAATGGAATATCAAGTGGGTGGCAGTGATCCCAGCCTATTAGAGATGTTCTGAGTAGAGAAATCAGGTGCAGAGGGGTAACATAATTTATCCTTCTAAGATCATTCAGTCATTCCAAAAGTAGTTGATGTACCAGGCAACGCACGTGGCACTGACCAACCCATGCCCTGGCAGGATTTGAATCCAATAGTTACTACTATTGTAATAAGCCATCCAATAGTTATTACTGATGTTCCCACTGTCTCTATCACCAAAACAATGTGCACAGCAAGCTCGGTGGCATAAGCACTAAGTGTCCACAGATCTGCGTGGTCAAGCAGGTGGTTTGGTGACCTTGGCTGGGCTCACACGGTGGTCTGGGCGTTGGCTGGCTGTCAACTAGGACCATTAGAGCACCTTAGTTATGTTCTGTGTGTCACTTTTCCTTCTCCTCAAACCAGTGACTAGCCCTGAAATATCCTTTTTGTGGCAGTAACAGAGATTCAACAGTGGAAAGTCAGCTTGCAGCTGGGCACAGTGCCTCATGCCTGTAATCCCAGCACTTTGAGAGGCTGAGGTGGGCAGATCACTTGAGGTCAGGAGTTCAAGACCAGCCTAGCCAACATGGTGAAACTCCGTCTCAACTAGAAATACAAAAATTAGCCAGGTGTGGTGGTGCACTCCTATAATCCTAGTTACTAGGGGGACTGAGGTGTGAGAATCGCTTGAACCCAGGAGGTGGAATTTGCAGTGAACCAAGATCGTGCCACTGCCCTCCAGGCTGGGTCACAGAGCAGGACTCTGTCTCAAACAAACAAACAAACAAACAAACCAAAAAACTCAGCTTGCATCATGTCTGCTAACAGCTTATGAGACACAATCAGTCCCGCATGAGATATAGGGAATGATGAAGAGTTGGGGCCATTCCTGCAATCAATTAACCACATCATTTTATAGATGAAGAAGGGAGGGTCCATATAATTATGCTTCTTATGTAAAGTTACTGAGCTCAGTGTCTGGGTCAGGACTTGAATGGCTATTTCATCTGTACCAAGTCCCATGCTGTTGCCATCAGGTAACATGGGCACAAAGGAGAGGAAGAAAGAACTTGGAAAACCAAGAGGGAACCTGACACCAGATTTGGCCCTGCCAGAAATTCTTCAGTGTACCTTATGTGTGGAAGGCCTTTGTGAGTTCAGGGAAATGCCTTCCTGGCCTGGCTGGAGAGCTAGAGCAAGCTCTGCCCAACAAAAGCTATCCTCACCCTACATAGAATGAAAGCAAATAACATTGAATGAAATAGCTGCAATCAATCAGCAGCTTTGTTTGGGAGAGTGGGTATGAATTAAGCAGTTCCTCAGAGAGGAATGCAACGTTACCTTTATATCTAAGCCCTATAAATCCAGGGTAAAGGTCAAGCCAAGACCCCATGTTAATTGATCCACTGCCACTCCCTCTCTACCTCAAAATGTCCTGTTTTACTGGCGATAAGGAGGGCACATTGTAACCCACCTCGACACAGGGTCTGCAGCTCTGCTGGCTTGACATAGGAAAGAAAAGGACAAACAGGGTTCAGAGCTGACACCCAGCATCTAACTCAGTGGTTCTGGGAGCTGATTTTTTTTTTTTTTTTTTTTAAGACAGAGTCTTGCTCTGTGGCCCAGGCTGGGGTGCAATGGCATGATCTTGGCTCACTGCAACCTCTGCCTCCCGGGTTCAAGCGATTCTCATGCCTCAGCATCCCAAGTAGCTAGGATTACAGGCACATAATGCTTCCCCGCCCCTACCCTCTCCCTCACCCTGAGCACCTTCCATAATGCCACAGACATAATGATGCATGCCATCTGAGCTCAGACGCTAATCAAGAATGAAAGATAAAGGACACTGAAGACCTCTCTGCCGTATTAGGAATATCGCCTACAGTTGCTCATTAAAATAGCTCATAAATGAGTATTTATTCTGTTCTTTTTGCACTATTTTAAGATGGATGTCTCCAAGGACTTGAAAATCTCAGCAGTATTTTTAGCACACTCACCCTGCAACAGCGTTTCTGTTTGTAGGGGCTGCTTACACTGAGTATAAAGGTGGCCCAGACACTGGCAAATAATATTTGATTCTATTAGAATATTACTATCACAATTTTAAGATCATAGCTAATACATAGGAAACATGTTATTACAGTGGATTAGCTCATTTAATCTGTATAACAATGCTATGAGGCTCGGACTATTGGTGTTTCTATTTTACAGATGAGGAAACAGGGGCATGAAGAAGGTAAGTGAGTCACCCAAGCTTGCACAGCTAGTGAGGACTAGAACTCAATTTTGAACCCAGGCAGTGTGGCGGTAAATCCTGCAGCCTTATGGCCACTGAGCTGTAATACCTCCGTCTACGGCTACCATTTTGGTCCACTCATGAGAGAGACAAAAACCCTTGGTCATTGGACCAACGTCATTATCAGTAATGTGATTGCTATAGTTCATTGTTTGTCACTATTTTTAACACTTTTCAGGTGTGCAGGGCTTTAAAGTGTTAAAGGTTTTTCTCTTAATTCTCACATTGGATAGCTGCATGGATGTGAGGCTGGTGAGTGAGGCAAGGATGATTCTGTCTCATGGATGGTCACCAATGAAATGACAAAGTCCACATTCCAAAGTCACAATCCCACTGAAACTTCTGGCCCGGAATTTCCTTCTCCCCAGGCTGGTACACCCTCCTTCCACAAGGACCACCCCCATCTGAGACCTCTTCCACCCCGACTCCAAATGTTGCTGTTCCCACCTGAGGATACTCACACAGGCCTGAATTGGAAATTACGGTGTTTGTTTTCGTGTTTCATTGTTGGTCTGTGAGTTTCCTATTTGTGAGTGTTTAGCCTCTGTATCGATAGGGAAGCCATTTTCTTCCTTTTTATTTTTCTTATTTTCCTCAATCTGAGAAACATGGGGTAGGGAGGGGAAAAAAATCCTTCCATCTTATATTCTTGACATGACTCCTAGCCAAGGAGTCTGTCCTGACAGCTGCTGGCTGGACATCTCCAGCCTCAGAAGCCACGTCTGCAGTGAGCATTCTACATGGTGAGCCGGTGCCCAGCCGAGGGGTCTCCATGGTAGACCTGGGCACTGAAGCATGCAGGCAGGCCTGCCCTGGAACATGTCTTAGAAAATACACTCTCTTTGGTTCCCAACTCTGCCCCGACTGCTGGGAAGCTGAGTATTTCCCATTCCCAATCCTGTTCTCTCCCCATCTTCATTACTTTCAGTAGTTACACAGGAAGTTCTTTTCCCTCCAATAAAGATGGTCATCACTTTATTTTTTTTATAGCTTGGGTGTCAACATTTTCTTTAAATCCCCAAGAGCTTTGACACAAGCCTATGAATCACACTGGAGAGGGGGAGAGAGGTTGAGTTGTAGATTAGACAGGCCTAAAGTTTAAATACAAGGCTGGGTCTAAGACTGGCTGTGTGGCTGAGGGCACTTAAAGTTGGATAGGGAGATGAGCCTTGTGCATGGTGCCCCTCAATAACGGCACCTCTGGGGAACCCATGTGGGCTGCAGGGATGAGATGGAATGAGAGCAGGGCCCTACAGGACTCGGGGAACGGAAAGACTCGGGGCTGGAAAGCTTGAGCATGCAAGAGGACAACAGTAGAACAAAAGCAGAAGAGGGAGTCCTGGGAATCGGACTGGAGAGGCAATGCCCCTGTCCCCAGTAGAGATTGTGAATCCTAGGCTGGGGGATGTGCCCTGGATTCAGTAGAAACAGGAAACCCACAGGATGCCTATAGCTAGGGAGTGAGTGATGGAAGCAAAGCCACACTCCAGGAAGAGGCATCTGGAAGCAGTGTGGAGGATGGTTGAGCAGATGGAGGGCCTGGAGTTGGGAAGCCTCCGAAGGAAGCTGCCAAAACATCCCAGGGGTCTGCAATAGAAAGCCAAGACCCACATTGTAGTGGTAAAACCCACCAAGTGTTGACTCTAGGCAGGTGGGGGAGATGAAGTGTTTGGAAGATAGTAGAACCTGCTCATTTGGGAGCAGCAGGCAAGCTGGGCTGAGACACGTAAAAGTGAGCTACTGGGACTTGAGAGTCTCCTGCGAAGGTGCAAACATGCGCTGGAAGTCAGAAAAGAGGGGCCTAGAGCTTGCATTCCCAAGCACTAGGCTCCTATATTAATTTTCTACAGCCATTATAACAAACGACTACAAACTTAGTGGCTTAAAACAACACATACAATTATCTCAGTGTTGCTTAGGTCAGAATGTGGGCTGGCTCAGCTGGTTTCTCTGCTCGTGGTTCATGAAGCTGAATTCAAGGTAACAGCGGACTGGGCTTTTATCAGGAGGCTCTGGAAGGATCCTCTTCCAAACTTATTCATGTTGCTGAACTCAGTTCCCTGCAGCTGTAAGATGGAAGTCCCCATTTTCTTTGTTGGCTGTTAGCTAGGGTACAAACTTAGCAATCAGCCCCTCCCTCCAGTTCTTGCAAGTGGGCCCCACATTTCAGAGCCCACTGTGGCACATCAACTCCTTCTCACACTTAGAATCCTTCATGGCATCATCCTGATCACAGTAATAAAAAAAAAAAAAAATCTCTGCTTTTAAGGGCCCATGTGATTGGATTGGGCCCACCTGGATACCAAGGATAATCTCCCTATTAGAAGTCAATTGATTAGCAACCTTAATTACATCTACAAAATCCTCTTTGCCATGTAAAGTAACGTATTCATTCATAGGCATGACATCAAAGATTAGGGTGTGGGCATCTTTAGAGGGCCATTCTGTCCCTCTAAAAGCTTCTCTGCTTCTCCACAGGAAACAGATAGAGACATTACACAATAAATCATAAGGTGTAGAGAGCCCTGCCACAGAAGGAGGCGTGGGTTCTAAGCACCATGGAGATGAAACACTACCCAGCCTCAGGGACGGGTGGTGGAAAAGAAGAAAATCAGGAAATATTTCCCAAAAGAAAAATGAGATTCTCTGATGGAACCTGGAATTGAGCAGAGCAAAGGGATGTGTCATCAGCAGAGCTGATTAGGCTACAGGTTATTAGAAGAAGATATTAAGAAGAAACCAGAAGCTGGAGTGAACTCCAAGTAAACACCAAATGTAGACAGCGTTGCAGAAGCCCAGCATTGCAGGGGCTAGCCTCTGAGTGCCAAGCTGATGCCACCTCTCTTCTCCCGGGGGGCTGATTCTGTCCTTCCAGAAGCAACACAGTACGCCTTCATGGAAAACCCACCCCACAAGCGAGAGGAGCTAAGTGAATCTGCACATGCTGGTCTGGGAAGATGTCCATGACACCGTACATAAAAATGGCATGCTTACCAATACCATTGCAAATTTCCAAATCCTGCCTCCCTCAAAACAAAGTACAAAAAGGAAATACTTGGGAGCATGTATGCACTTGCAAAAGCTTACTGTTAAATATTCAAGAATTTTGCAAACTAGTTTTTAAAGCTTAGGTTGCCTGAAATGGGCTGCTATGGGATTTCGGCATTGAAATCGACAAACTACGATTCAGGGTTTTTGTTTCTTTCTCCTCTTGAGGGGTTTAACAGTATACCCCTAGGTTTGCATAAATTACCAAATTGATAACAAGGATTATCTCAAGAAGGGGCAGGATGGGTTTCAAGCTGGTGTTGGTGACTCTCCCTTCTTTATAATATTAGTTTTTATAATTGGTGCAATTATAGCAATTTTTATTTTTTCCATTGTCTTCTAGATGTAAAAAATTAATGAATATCAAACAAAGCTACCGTGCTATAATTCCCCATTTTCAGAGCTCTTTTCCTTGGAGGAAGTAGCAGCAGCATCCTGGGTACCGTGGCTGCCTTCAGCTGGTCCAGACGCAGTGGCTCTGACGTTCTCTGGCAGGCAGAAAATGCTGCCCGATGGTCAGGGGCTGCTCATAGCTGATGCACTACTAAGAACTGGGCAGCTCATGCCAGCTAGACAGCTGAGCCATGCCTCCTCAGGGAAGAGCCTTCCTCAGCTGCAGACTGAGCCACAGACCTAGGGCTCACCTGCTGCAGCCATTATCAATCATACTAGGATTGTCAGGGAACAATCTTCTTCTCCAAGATCAGCCCTTTCCCTCCTACTTTCAGATCCAGGGAATTTTAGGTGGTAGGGGAGGAGGGAGTTAGCTGGTAGATTCCAGACAGCAACACTAACTCCCTGTCCTGAGGATGCAAGGCTTTATCATTCGTAAGGCTCTGCACAACATACTCATCCTAGCACACAGGGCTTCAATGTCAGGAAGCAGGCTCCTTCCCAGGAAGCTGGCTGGACACAGATGAGCTGAAGCTCTCCCAAGAAGACACTGCCTGTTCAACCCTGACATTCATTGCTATGGCCATCTGATGCCTAGATTTTCCACCTGGAACATTTCAGTACCTCTCTCCCTGGCATTTCCCCAGCACTCTTTTCCTCTGTGACTGTTTAGCCCAATAAGCACACAGAATGACATTACACATAGTGGTGAAGACGCTGCTGCATGTGGTGATGAAGATGTCGTTACACACAGTGATGAAGAGGGCTTCCAGGAGCCTAACAGAGGCGACAGAGGCACAGAGGGGCAGCTGCTCACTTACTGGGGAGAACATCCACCGATTTCCAGCCTGTGTGTCTGGCACAGAGCGGCTAATCATGACATGACTTCTGATCTGTGGGTGACTTTATATGACCTTTTACAACATCTTTTTTTCCTTATCATATCATCATGGCATTCGAACAATTTGCATCCTGTCTCTTTCCTCATAATGTAATCATTTTTAACCATCATTTTCATGTTTAAACGGCTGAAGAATGAATACTGTGTATGTGCTCCAGAGACGTGACCCTCTCCCCTCACACAGGAGATTGAAGCTGTTTCAGAGTTTTCATGGTTATAAATGCACCGCAGCCAACATTTTTGTACATATGCACAACAGGATTCTGAAAAGGTTCTCTGAAATAAATCTACATATCTATAGATTATTACAAACTCCCAGGGCACAGGAGGGTGAGATGTGCTGGTATTCCATCGGATCCTGGAAAACACAGGAGCTGAATGTGACCAACAGCTGGGTCACATGTGGCATCACCCCTGACGTAAGGAGTGAGAGCCCCAGAGACCTCATCTGACATGTGGCAGGCTATGATGGCTGCCAATGTAAATGAGGCTGTGTGTATTCAGGTCCTATTAATTCATATTAAAAAAATGAAGGAGGGCTGGGCATGATAACTCACACCTGTAATCCCAGCACTTTGGGAAGCTGAGCCAGGAGGATAACTTGAGCCCAGGAGTTCAAGCCCAGCCCTGGCAACATAGCAAAACCCCTGTCTCTACAATTTTTTTTTTTTAAATAGCACTTGGTGGCGTGCACTCCCAGCTGCTTGGGAGGCTGAGGTGGAAGGATTACTTAAGCCTAGGAGGTTGAGGCTGCAGTGAGCTTTGGTCACGCCACTGCACTCCAGCCTGGGCTATAGAGCAAGACTCTGTCTCAGAAACAAAAAAGCAAAACAAAAACTTAAGGAGGAGGCAGCTGGCCGTGTCATTGTGTAGACAATACATTTTGAATGTCTCAGGAACCAGGCAGCAGGATTTTTAGTGTCGCAGGAACCTACCCACCTGTTCTGCTATGGGCACTTCTGCTCCATTCTCCATTGCCGTCTGGCACACTGAGAAGGCCCTTTGACATGGAGACATTCAGAGGCAAAGTTTGGAAAACAGGACTCTGGGACCTCCATACAAGGGCAAGAGGATTTAATTCAGGTTAGGAATGCCTGGATTTGAGGTCCACTGGATTTGTATAGCTGTCTGTACATCCCCCGACCTCTCTGAGTCTATGCATTTCCATCTATAAGCAGATGGGGTGATGACGGCCAGATAATCTCTGATGTTCTACACCATCGTGGAATTTTTTTTTTTTTGAGACAGGGTCTCGCTGTGTTGCCCAGTCTTATTCTGAACTCCTGGGCTCGAGTCATACTCCTGCCTTGGCCTCCCAAAGTGCTTGGATTACAGACATGAGCCACCATGTCCAGCCACCATTCTAGAATCTAAGAGGATGGGAGCTGCTGACCCAGGAATGGCAGGGGACTCATTCTCACCTGGACTGAGACATCAGGCCCTCTGAACTTCAAATTTCCATAGCACTGAAGCTCTGATTAGGAAAAGCCACGGCTTTCTGGCCAGGATAACCATGTCATGTCACCTGGGTAGCTTATTGAATTATGAGTGTTTTAAAAACAGTCCTGGAGTCACTCATCTTTGTCTCCCTCACAGCACCAGTTGTGTGGTGGGCATGTAGAAGAATTCATGCTGTCTCCTGTGTGGTGAAAACACAACCGAAGACAATCTAAACGACACCAGCAAGGGAGGAGTTAATGTAAATCATGATCCAGCTGTAAGCGTTAGCCATTACATTCATGGTGGAGATCTGTCCCTAATAACACAGAGAGATGTCCACCACATTATTTCCAAAGGAATACATTAATTCCAGGACCACATGAATGGTCCTATGAGGCCACGTGTACCTACAAACAATCCACATATAAGTAAGGCCATAGTTGGTGACAAACGTTATACAAGGGTATTTTCACAAACCCAACCTCACTTATTCTTAAGCAACACTAAAGGAAGGTAAAAGGTAAAACGTATTTATGGCAGAGAATGGTTACCACCCCTCTACTTCTTCTTCTTCTTCTTTTTTTTTTTTTTTTGTCTTTTTGAGACAGGGTCTTGCTCAGTTGCCCAGGCTAGAGTGCAATGATGTAATCTTGGTTCACTGCAACCTCCACTTCCCAGATTCAGGTGATCCTCCCACTTCAGCCTTATAAGTAGCTGAGACCACAGGCATGTGCCACCACACCTGGCTAATTTTTGTATTTTCTGTAGAGACGGGGTTTCACTATGTTGCCCATGCTGAACTCCAACTTTTGAGATTAAGCAGTCACCCCATCTTGGCTTCCCAAAGACCATCCCCTTCTAAAGCTCATCTAGAACTGATCCCTGGCAAGTGAAATGATTGTATACTACTTCTAGGAAGAGGTGTTTTTAAGCAGTGGTATGCCTTCTCTCCTGTTCTTCATCCCCCTGCCAGCTGGATGGATTTCAAGGTCCCAGGGATGGCAGAACAGCAACATGGAAGAGACCTGGGTCTCCAGATCACCACATGAAGAAAAGCCACCTAATGACCAGGAATGCCCTTCTCACACTGTTAACTGAGTTCACAAAGAGGCATCTTTTGAGCTACTAAAATACTGAGGTCTATTTATTATGGCATCTAGAGTTGCTCTAACCAAACAATCACTTCTCAGACAAGCACAGTGGCTCACACTTGTAATCCCAGCACTTTGGGAGGCTGTGGCGGGCAGATCACATGAGGCCAGGAGTTTGAGACCAGCCTGCCCAATATAGTGAAAACCTGTCTCTACTAAAAATACAAAATTAGCTGGGTGCAGCGGCGCATGCCTGCAATCCTAGCTACTCAGGAGGCTGAGGCAGAAGAATCGCTTGAACCTGGATAGCAGAGGTTGCAGTTAGCTGAGATCACACCACTGCACTCCAGCCTGGGCAACAGAGTGAGACCCTGTCTCAAAAAAAAAAAAAAAAATCCACTTCTCTTTTCTTTCTCTTAGGTGAGGAAACCGAGGCTCAATGTGGTAAATTAAACTGTCAAGGATACACCGCTCATAAGATGTTGATTCCCACTGGTTTCTTGGAAAGGTTCAAAGTCTGTGATCTTCCACAGTACCCAGTTGGTGGCATGCTAATTGCTTGAGTGCTCCTAGAGTCCAGATGAAGAAAGTTCAGGGTACAATACTCTGAGAGTACAAAGAACTCAGAAATAACCCAGTTGCATTTGTCATTAGCTTTCCTGTCCACGTTCCCTTTTCTTAGGTTCAGTCCATCTAGAACTTCAATTTCAATGGAAACAGAGAAGGCGAATGTGGTAGCAGACATCACTAAGCACTCTCAAAGCCTTCTTGTTACTTTGAAACGGTCTAAAAAGCCCATTCTTTCTACCCACTGGGTCCCCACCTTCCCTGCCAAGTCTGTGTTCTCTGTTCGGTTCATTATCAGCACCGCCCACGGCCAGACACAGCCAGGCGGCTTCACAGAAGCCGAAGAGCTTATCAGAAATAAGTACTTTATTTGACAGTGAGGCCAGATGTGGAGAGAGAGGCATTTCAAGGCCCTCACTTCTCTTCTCATAATTAGTCAGCTTCTAGCAATGATGAGAGTCCGAGGACGTCAAAAATAATGAATGACCTTCTCAAGCAGCTCCAGTGAGGGAGCATCGTTTCAGCACCCATCACAGGATTCTAGAATGTGAGCATTGAGGGAGAGCCTCAAAATTCTGCCAAACGTCCCTTGTAGAGATGAGGACAAACTCCCAGAGAAAAGCGATGTCATCTGTCCAGCCACTCTCTACGTATCCACTGTGCACCTGCCATGTGTCAGGTGGGGACCTAAACCCTAGGAGGGAATGAATGCAGAAAAGACACATTCCCTCACCTTGAAAAAAAAAACAGAGCTTCATGAGAGATACTGACACATTGATCTCAGGCCCATACACGTCTATCACAGGGCCAACTAATGCCTGGATCTCCACTGCTCACCAGAACAGCAGCTATTACAGCAGCTGCAGTGGTCCAGACCCACCCCTATACACATGTCTACAGCTCCCAGAAGACTGTAAAGATTTCTGTAAAGGTCTTTTGTGACTCTGGGATTCAACACAGCATCTCAGGATGTGCTGTTTAAGCTAAATTGAGTCAAATGAATTAATGAATGAATCACACTGGAACAAAATGAACAAAAAGTTGTTTTGTTCCAGGGTGATTCATTCATTACTTCATTTGACAAAACACAGTTCCTAACCCCAATGATTAGGACTTACTGTTGAGGGATAGAGAGGTATGTAATGAAGTCCCAAGACACTACAGTGGAAGGTGAAGAAAGAATGCAGATGGCACAACTAACTCTGTCAGGAGAGTCTCCCCCATGGCAAGGTACGAATAAGGACCGTTTGTTCTCGTCTCCGTAGCATCCCAGCCTGCCACCACTGGGATCCACTTCCTCTGTTCATCATCTGTCCGCTTCAAAGTGCAAATGGCCCAAGAGGCAGAGGTTGCGTCTCTCTTGTCCATTCCTCAGCATTCAGCAAGTGTTCAATAAACATTTGTAGAACGAATACATTTGGTTAGGAACACAAAAATGCATTACAATTCCATAACAGAAATACAAAGTGATGATATGCTTACACACAGGAGGAAGTAGCTAACTCTAATTCTGCTAGAAGGAAAAACAAAAAACAAAAAACAAAAAACAGGGACAATATCTTATACACATTTTATTTATTTATTTATTTGAGATGGAGTTTTGCTCTTGTTGCCCAGGCTGGAGTGCGACGGCAAAATCTCGGCTCGCTGCAACCCTGCCTCCCAGGTTCCGGTGATTCTCCTGCCTCACCCTCCCAAGTACCTGGGATTACAGGTATGTGCCACCACACCAAGCTAATTTTGCATTTTTTTTTTTAGTAGAGATGGGGTTTCTCCATGTTGGTCAGGCTGGTCTCAAACTCCTGACCTCAGGTGACCTGCCTAGCACGACTTCCCAAAGTGCTGGGATTACAGGCCTGAGCCACCACACCCGGCCTCTTATATACATATACACACAGTCATGCAGCTATTGCAATGATCACACCAACCATTAAGCAAGTCTTACTTATGGAACCCTAACTATTCACCAGGCATAGTCCTAAGTGTTAATGCTCACAACGGTCTCATAAGGCAACTAATATTATTATCTCCTTGTTACACAGGAGATGGAAACAGAGGTACAGATAAGTGGGAGGTGGCCTTTCTTAGGTCAAAGAGCTAGTAAAAACAAGAGTTGCAGTATAAATCCACATGCCATCCCACTAGACCATGACCTCCAATTAGGACAGTTTCAGGGAAAGAGAAATGAAATCATTTCTAGAAAACCAAAAGCAATCAGCACACAGCTAGCAGACCCCGGGAACATAGCAGGGCCCTTCATGCCTCATTCCAATAACCCATAAACTTGAATGCACAAACCTTCCCCAAACCAACAAAAATTTGGTGATTCTCAACTATCTAAAGAGATTTTTTTAAATACCAAATCCCAGATCCCTCTCTAGATCAATTAAATCTTAATCTATGACGTACAGTGAGAGTGAAGTGGATACTAGTAGATTTTGCAAGTCCCTAGATGACTACGGTATACAGCCAGGACTGGGAACTCCTAGAAGGATTTGTTTACAAGGAACAAAACAGGACTCTAGCAGGAGGAGTGGCCGAGAAATGGCTGAGGATCAGGCAAGAGTGCAAGAAAGAATGAGTTGACTGTTTGACTACTGTTTCCCTAGACTAATCACTCATGTAGCTCGAAATGGGGTCTCCATCAACTCTGCCAGAACTCCTGGCACACCCACCGGGGCCAACATTGGTTCACATTCATTTGAAGAGGGTGCTCAACTGCCTGCAACCTTAATGCTCTGCCCGCGGGGAGCTGAAGACCTTGCTAAACTCACTCAGCTCTCAAAGCCTCCATTTTCTCATTTGCAAAATAAGAATAGTAAAAGCTGGTTCAAAGGGCATTTGTGAGCATTAAGGGGGATAGTGATAGTGATGAATTTACTAAAATGCAAAACAAACAGAAAAGCATCAGCCTCAGAGAAAATGTTATCATTTCCACCTTGGAAAAGCTGAGCAGAGTGAAGAGTACGGTGAAGACCGGGGTCCCAGCCTGGTTTGGCCTTTCCTGGCAAGTCTAGAAATCACCCTGCCCACGGTTTCCTCTTCTGCCAGCCAAGGTACTGCAATAGCTCCTTCATGCATTCCCTCATTCAGCAAATGTGTATTGAACTCATGTTTTGATATTAAATCATAAGAGATAACGTACTTATAAAAATGCTTTGGAAATTTTAATGTGTTCCACAAATAAGAGGGAATTGTTTCTCTTTGTAATGATTCATTGCGAGTTCATAAGTCCCAAGGTCTACAGGGACCTACAAGGGGTCACGTCACAGTGCAATGCTTAGACCCTTTCAGGCCCACCCCGTCTCAGTAGCAATACGGTCCCTGTGCAGATATCTCCAGTGATGAGATCCCAACCGCTGTCAGAGACAAAGCATTCTCTCGGGTTCCTTTTCCTTTTATTAAGCTGCTTTCTGTTTGCTTGCTGCTTCTACCTGTCCATTTTGGTTCTGATCTTTGGGGCTACAAGAAGTATATCTGACTTCCTCTCAGCCTTTCACTAATTGAATATCACCATCATGAAAGTCCAGCCTCGACCTCCTAACTCCTCTCCATATCTTCTCTCTGTGAAGCTAAGATGGTCCTAGTTTCCTTGTATGACTCAGTTTGGAAAGCCATAATAAACTACCCCAGACTGGGTGCCTTAAATAATAGAAAATTAAATTTTCTTACAATTCTGAAGACTGCAAGACCAACGTGCCAGTATGATCTGTTCTGACGAAGGCCTTCTCCTAGCATTGTGGATGGTCGCCTTCTCACTGTCTCCTCACATAGCAGAGAGAGAAGTGAGACAGCAAGCTCTCTGGAGTCTCTTCTTTTGAGGGCACTAATCCAATCACGAGGGCCCCACCCTCATGATCTCATTTAATCTTCATTATCTCCCAAAAGTCCACCTCTTAACAATGAATACATGGGAGTTGGGGTTTCAACATATACATCTGCAAGGAGGAAAACAATTCAGTCCATAACACTCCCCCAAAAAGGTTCTCTTGCTAAACAGAAGCAAATCTGATTGAGACATTGACGAAGTACCCCCTGCCTACAAAACATGACTTGTATATGCTGAAGAAATCAATTCGATTGCCCTAGCATCAAGGCACATATACTCTAGAGATTGTTACCATCTACATTTTAGAGGTCCCTGAATTTTCAGAGAGAAGGAGCCAGAGGCCTGGGTTAGGGAATTTAGAAATAGTCAAAGAAGTCAAGGCAAAAAGAAAACATAGCCCCACCCTTTGATTATCCTAGAGATTAGGACTCCTGAATCAAAATTGCAAAATCTCAGCCCATTCACTGTTGACTAACTGCCTTCTCTGGACCATGCTGCAGTGATCACAGCAGCAATAAACATGGTAGGCAAATGTACCAACCCTTGGGGGACTTTAACCTGTTTTCTGCTATGGGAGTGAGATCAAGTATGTGTGATTCAAGGGGATGGGTCATGTGAAACTTCCCTGTACCCGTCAAGCCCAGCACAGAGCCTGATCCAGAGAAGATGCTCAATGATGATACCTTTTAAAACAACAAATAACAGCCAAGACCTCTCCTAAGTCTACTGAAGGGCAGCCACAGGGCTTCCTAAAAATCAGAGGCCATTTGCTGTTAAAGAAAGCCATGAGTTTTGTGCAGTGGCAGTATCATAGCCAATGAGGTTTATCTGAGGTGCAGTTATTGCTGTTAGAAAGCCACAGACGGTTCTGGAGACCAGAGCCATCAAAATCATTGTTCTTGTGCAGAAAAGAAGGCAAACCAGGGACTGAACTTGGCTTTTGATGATGACTCACCATAATCCCAGGTCCTGATGACAGGTTAAATCTTGTAAAACTTTAATTTGGTGAAGAAGTTGGCTGCTACGTTACTGTGTCACATGTCTTGAGAGAGCTCCAGTTTCTGTCACCCTAGCATTAACTGAAAAATGGGATGAAATATGAAGACATTTTGCGGTTTATAAGATAAAAGCACCAGGGAATTTTAACAGCTTGGAGAAGTTATCATCCTAAAATTGGACTCCAAGGGTCACTGATACCATTGCTGCATTCAGTAAAACTGGGTTGCCTAAAGCTACTGCCATGGAAGTGAGAATCTAAGACATGGTTTAGGAGGCATAAATCAGTCACATAGAGGCTTTATGCACAATATGTCCAATGAAGCTTCCACCAGAGAACGGAAAAGTAGTAGCTTAGCAGAATTGCAACTTCCGATTTTAGGTTTCTATCAATCTATTCCAACACTTAGCAAAACATTCTTGCTGTTCCGCCCCAGAAACACTTTTATCTTATCAGTTGACTTCCTTGAAATCATGCCGTACTGAGCTATGATTCTTACTCAAGTGTAGTTCCTATGTCAGAATCTTATCAATGAGAAATTTCACATGATAGCATGCCAAAATATCTAATACCACACTTGCATATTTTAAATTCTAACAGAATTAGCATTGCATCTTCAACACAGTGCGGTTTACCCTGGTAGTCATCTCAAACGTTGAAGACGGTGACTGTACGACGTGATTATTTACCTGCTTAGCTCAGGTTCCCATTGTTCACATTCACAGCAAGACAGATCAGGACTGGCATAACCACTGCTTTTACTGGGTTTACCAAGTGTTAACAGATCCTTCAATGTGTTTCTCAGAATTTCTGTTGACCTATGATAAAGAAAAATAATATCTATTTTGAAAAAAATCACAGAGCTCGAGTTAAAGGTTCCTTTAATACTATCTGTATGTCTTAAACATCTTTAGACAAAAAAAAAAAAAAAAGCTTTACATTTCAATTAATGTTTCCCCTTTAGGGGCAATTTCACAGGGAGGACTTGAGAAAATGAATAAAAGAGAGCTATTAAACACATGTTTTGTAAAGTCACTTGTGTCTCGGCCAGGCGCGGTGGCTTATGCCTGTAATCCCAGCACTTTGGGAGGCCGAGGCGGGCAGGCAGATCACAAGGTCAAGAGATCAAGACCATCATGGCTGACATGGTGAAACCCAGTCTCTACTAAAAATACAAAAATTAGCCAGACATGGTGGTGTGTGCCTGTAGTCCCAGCTACTTGGGAGGCTGGGTCAGTAGAATCACTTGAACCCAGGAGGCGGAGGTTGCAGTGAGCCAAGATTGTGCCGCTGCACTCCAGCCTGGTAACAGAGTGAGACTCCATCTCAAAGTAAAAAAAAAAAAAAAAAAAGATACTCGCGTCTTATGCAGGACATATAGAATAGGCCTTTTTTTGTAGAAAATATTTTAAAGAGAGGTATTTTGTTATGGGATGCTTTTTTTAACTGCAGCTAAAACACTTTTTAGCCGTGGAAATTCTGAAAACCTTGCCATTTCTTTTATTACACTTACTGGAAGATGATTACTTTTGTTGAAGGACAATATTTTCCCCTTTTCCTTACCCTTTGGCCCCAGAAAATGTTTCTGCTAATGATATAAGCAGATTTGTAATACTTTATCTGCTTTTAAGCTGTGCAAATTAATATTTGGATAATTCATAATTAGCTTGATTATGTCACTTGATAAAATAGTGATGTGTATTCATGTTAGTTTAACCATATATTAATACTGCTTGGGAATAGGTAGCTATAATTGTGTGAGGAACATAATTTGGCAGTGTTCACTGGCTTGGAAAAACCTATTGCAAGAACTTAAACATCTACGTGAACACTGATATCAAAAGAACATGTAAGCCTGATCATAACTTCTGTTCCTAGATGGATCTGGCTGTGGTTTTCAGATCCCAACCCGCAGGGAGCCCTTACAACCTCATCAGCTGAGTGGGCAGAACAATGACATCAGGCCTGCACATGCTCAGGATTGTGCTCAGCATGGTCAGGGAATGATAAAGACACCCGTACATTCCATTTTTATTAGTATCACCACCATGGTAGTTATTACTGAGAGATGTATCCAGAGAGACATCATGTCAGAGAAAAGCAGATGAACCCAAAAGGCAACAATGAAACCAATTTAGGAAAAAAAAAAAAAAAACGTGATGGAACAGCCCAGAAAGCTGGAGACAGTGGCAGAAACCATTTCAGAGAATTAGCCGCAAAAGAGGTAGGGAACAGGCGAGAGAAGGGGACAGTTCTTTCCGGAGCTAACTCAGTGGACGCCCCAGAGCCTATGGGAGCATATTTTTTTGCGTCAGTTTCCTCACTGATAAACTGGAAGAAAAGTACATGGCAGAGAGAGTGACATTAGTCAATATTTGTAAGAAGTCAGGGCACACAGTAGGCCCTCACTCAAGAGAAGACACTTTTGTTCTCACCTCTCCCTTTTTAAATTAAGGAGCATCTGCCCGGAATACAATCTCGCACAAAACTAAATCCACCTAAACACAACTTCACATTAACTACAAAAGCCTAGTGATCATTAAAAATTCCTGGGAGTAACAGATGACCATTCACTAATTAATCAGGTTTAGGTAACTCAAGCGCTACTTAAAGAATCTTTGCTCCTTAAAGGGGTAAATGCAATGATAGTCACTTGGGAAATTTCTAATTTGTCACTCCTCTGGGGAGACCAAAATGATACACTCTTAGTAGTAAATTTCTCCCTAAAGTTTCTGAGGGTGAACAATTTCCAGCCTCCTCAGACAAAGGTAAGATGAGTCAGCTGGCATTACTGTCAACCAGTATGAAATGCAGGCCACCTTTGTGTCTACAACTAATAGACTTTGTTAAGCATCAGATGTAGGACAGTGGTTTGTGGAGTGAAAACAAGGTGGGTGTCCACCGGGCAACACATTGCACAGCACTGCCCATGCAGGGAAATAGAACAGAGAATGAGCCGAATGGGAAGACGTCAACGCTAAACCTACACAGGCAGAAACACACCAGTGCATACAACCCACATACCCACTGTTTTCCCATTATAATATTAAAACATGCTCTTCGTTTTCAAAGACATCAGAAAGTAAAAGGTGTCTCACACCTTCCAATCACATTTCCCAGAAATGTCTGTCAACAGGAAGTACATACCCTTCTCAGAATTTCTCCCGTGTGTAGATAAATATGAATATTGCTCCGTCTTGCATCTACAAAAACGGGCCAATTCTGTACAAACAGTACTACAACTTATCTTTCCCAATTGATGGAGGACACCATTCCATATTGCTAGGTATAAATCTAGCTCATGGTTTGTATTTAGTTTTTATTTTAAAATAATTTCACATGTACAAAGTAAGAGTGTAAAAAACACAGAGAAGTTCCATTTAGCCTTGCAACTTCTCAATTCTGACATCTTATATATAGTACAATTATTTAGTTGTGTCAGGAAATTAACTTTAGTACAATACTATTGCCTAATCTAGCAATTTAGTATACTATTGCTTTGCTGCCTTATCTAGAGACGGTATTCAAATTTCATCAATAACACTTTTTTCCAATGCAGAATGCCGCCCGCAGTCATGCGTTGCATATACATTTGGCCTGTCCCTTTGTCTCTTTTAATCTGGACTCACTCCTCAGTCTTTGTTTGTCTTTCATTTTTTTTTTTTTCTTTTTTTTGAGATGGAGTCTTGCTCTGCAGCCCTGGCTGGAGTACAGTGGCATGATCTCAGCTCACTGCAACCTCCACCTCCCAGATCCCGGTTCAAGCAATTCTCCTACCTCAGCCTCCCAAGTAGCTGGGATTACAGGCATGAGCCTCCATGCCCAGCTAATTTTTGTATTTTTTAGTAGAGATGAGGTTTCACCATGTTGGCCAGTCTGGTCTTGAACTCCTGACCTTGTATCCACCCACCTCAACCTCCCAAAGTGCTAGGATTACAGGCGTAAGCTACCGCCCCCAGCCTTGTTTTTCATTTTTAAAGAGTGCTGATCAGTTGTTTAGTAGAATGTCACTCCGTTTGTGTTTGCCTGATATTTTCTCCTTGTTAAATTCAGGTTATGCTTCTGGCAAGGATAGCACAGCAGTAATGGCAGATTCCAGGGCAGGAGCAGGCAAAGTACATACTGAGCCTAGAGTATCTTGTGATACCAAAAGGTAAGGCAGTGCTCAAGAAACAGTAAAGTGGCAAAAACACATAGAACCCAACTTGAAAGGCATCCCAATGCAAAATCTAGAAAAATCTGAGCACAAAATATATAATAGTCATGGGTTATAACCAATATGATGAGAATCCATGAGTCCATAGTGATTAAAAAAAAAACTAATTGAATTTTTTCAATATAAAAGAAAATATCTTCTTTATGGAAGTAGAAAATCACTGTTTGATACACACTGTAGTAATAACTGTTTCAGACAATGCTAAATTTACTTTGGTGAAAGTATGATGAGAAACAAGACACTTGCATGGTTCCAAAGTGTCTCCTGACAAGATACTTACCATTACAGAGAGAAAAATAGAAGCTTTACAGGAATCTGGCAGACACCACCTTAATCAAGTGATGAAAGTAAACACCATCAGTAATGTGACAAACCAACACCAGGTGCCCCCTGAACCAAGGCACTGAGAAGGACGCAGCATCTTGTTCTTTTTAGTGGCAGCTGAGCATTCTGCTGTGGACCAGCTAGGTTGTCCTCAAGGTTCTGATCCGTTATTAATACCATCGAATAAACAGGTTTGGAAACTTCCCTCACTATTTCTAGAGGGCAGACTCCTAGAAGCGAGATTGCTGGGCCAAGGGGTGCATACACTCTAAACTTCGAGAAGTCCTGACGGAACTTCCTTCCTTCATTTATTTATTTATTTGAGACAGGGTCTCACTCCGTCACCCAGGCTGGAGTGCAGTGGTGCGACCTTGGCTCACTGCAACCTCTGCCTCCCAGGTTCAAGTGATTCTCCTCCCTCACCCTCCAGAGCAGCTGGGACTACAGGCGCACACCACCACATCTGCTAATTTTTATATTTTTTGGTAGAGATGGGGTTTCACCATGTTGGCAGGCTGGTCTTGAACTCCTGACCTCAAGTCATCTGTCTACCTTGGCCTCTCAAAGTGCTGGAATTGTGGGCATGAGCCACCACACCTGGCCTTGAAACTTCCTTTAGAGAGCTCGGTCCTGTTCATCACCCTCCACCCCCCAGCAGCAGTGTATGAGAGTACCCACTTCCCTTGCTAGCACTCAGCACTACAGCCACCAGAATGCTGAAATCTGGGGCAAAGGAAGCCATATGTGGCTGTGTCAGCACCTGGGCAGATGCAGGGAGTACAGCAAGAGCCAGACAAACCGGGAGTACTGGATGCATCCGGACGCAGAGGGATGTTCTGAGGTTTAGCTAAATCAGGGCTCCAGGATAGGCTGCAGTCAGCCACAGGAACACGTACAATAGATACTAAGGGAAAGACGACAAGACTAACATATCAGTTGGATGCCGTTTGAGAGGTTTGCTATTTAGAAATGACCTAAGCACTTCAACTTGCACCAAGTACCATCTGTCCCAGTCTCCATCCTTCAATCACAGCTCCTTAAAAGTCTAAGACAGGGATGTCTAATTTTTTGGCTTTCCTGGGCCACATTGGAAGAAGAAGAATCGTCTTGGGCCACACATAAAATACACTAACACTAACAATAACTGATGAGCTTTAAAAGAAAAAAATCACAGCTGGGTGTGGTGGCTCATGCCTGTAATCCCAGCACTTTGGAAGGCCGAGGCATGAGGTCAGGAATTCGAGACCAGTCCGACCAACAGGGTGAAACCCCAACTCCACTAAAAATACAAAAATTAGCTGGGCGTGGTGGCACGTGACTATAATCCCAGCTACTCAGGAGGCTGAGACAGGAGAATCACGTGAACCCAGGAGGCAGAGGTTGCAAAAAAAAAAAAAAATCTCATAATGTTTTAAGAGAGTTTATGAATTTCTGTTGGGCAACATTCAAAGCCATCTTGGGCTGCATACGGCCCATGGACCACAGATTGAACAAGCTTGGTCTAAGATAATACAAATGTAGTAGTAGTGAGGTTTCCTAGTCAAACTTATTGGTGATAGTTACCAACCTTTGCGTTGTATTTTATAATCAGTTTCATGTCACTTTACATGGATTTCACAACAACATAGAGAAAGGCCTTGTTACATTTACAGGTAACAGAGAGTGGAAAATCAGAGAGGGAAAGCAACTTGTTCAGGGCTGCACAGCTGGAAAGTGAGACAGGTAATTGCTATTTGAAAGGCTACTTCAGTGGTATCTGGAGACTGGTCTATCTCCTGGCCCAGGCTTCTCCCTGTAGCTGCACTTCCGCTGTCCTAAGGCCACACATACATTATCTCATTTCATCTCTAGAGCCATCTGATGAGACGGGTACCACTGTTAGCTCCATTTTACAAACAGGAAAATGGGAGATTGTGTCCAGGGGTTTGCTACCAGCAATGGGTGGGCTCAAAGCTCTCTAGGCAGAGAGGGCAGTGAGGGGGTAGGGCAGACACAGCTCATCCCCACCTCCGGGATGAGCGAATGCAGAGAAAGGTGAAGAAGTTCAGGCATCTGGATAAAGCCCTCCCTTCTCCCCTACCCAATAAACCCAATAAATCCATAGTTCTTGATTGCCTACTGTATCCAGACTAGCTAGACAACACAGACCTGCTTTACAGACTAATGTTCATTATAATTCACAAGAGTCAAGGGAATCTTATTGTACAGTGAAATCTTATTGTACAATGAAATCCAGAAGATGGGGCCAGCTGTGGACTGAAATGTGCCACCACGCATGCTGCATTTATATGTTAAAGTCCCCAGCCCCAAGATGACTGTATTGGAGACAGAGACTTGATGGAGGTTAGTAAGGTTAAATGAGGTCATAACGGTGAAGCACTACTCTGAAAGGATACGTGTCCTCATAAGAACAAGCACCAGAGAGCTCTCTCTGCTCCTACAACCATGTAAGGACGCAGAGGAAGGCAGCCGTCTGCAAGCCAGGAGGAGAGCCCCCACCAGAAACTGAATCAATTCACACCCTGCCCTTGGACTTCCCAGCCTTCAGCACTGTGAGAAAACAAACATCTACTGTTCAAGTCCTCCAGTGTATGGTATCTTGTTATAGAAGCCCAAATAGACGAAGACAGGGATCCTTCATAAAGCAGACTGGTGGCCTAGTTAATTTGTTTTTTGGCTATGTCCTCATCACTTGTGTTGGAGAATAGACCCCCAAATCTATATAATAACTCACTTATAATTTACACATATGAATGCCTATATTATTATTATAAGAGATAAAAACAAAGACATTTTATAAAAAAGAAATAAACGGGCCAGGTGCAATGGCACACGCCTATAATCCCAGTACGCTGGGAGGTGGAGGCAAGTGCATCTCTTTAAGACCAGCCTGGACAACATGGTGGAATCCCGTCTCTACAAAAAATACAAAAACTAGCCAGGCATGGTGACACAAACCTGTAGTCCCGGATACGTGGGAGGCTGAGGTGAGAGGATTGCTTCAGCGTGGGAGGTCTAGGCTACAATGACCCATAATCCTGCCACTGCACTCCAGCCAGGGCAACAGAGTGAAGAAAGAAAAGAAAAGGAGATGGGAAGGGAGAAGAAGGGAGGGGAGGGGGAAGGACGGAAGGAAGGGAGGGAGGGAGGGAAGAGAAGGAAGGAAAGAGAGAGAAAGAGGAAGGGAGGAAAGGAGGAAGGGAAGAAGGGAGGGAAGGAGAGAGGGAGAGAGGGAGGGAGGGAGAGAGGAAGGAAGGAAGGGAGGGAGGGAAGGAGGGAGGGAGGAAGGGAAGGAGGGAGGGAAGGAGGGAGGGAGGGAGGAGGAAAAGAAAGAAGAAAGAAAGAGAGAGAAAGGAAAGAAAAGAAAGCTGTAACATTTTCTCCTTACACTCTGTTGTGGTTTTAACTGGGTCCCCAAAAATGATCTGTTGAAGTCCTAACTCCCAGTACCTGTGAATGTGACCTTATTTGGAAACAGGGTTTTTACAGATGTGATCGAGTTATAATGAGGTCATGCTGGATTAGACAAGGTGCAATTCTAAGAAGAGGGAAAATTTGGACACAGCCACACAGCAGAGAAGGACACAGGAGCATGGAGACAGAGACTCAGATGATGCAATGACAAGCCAAAGAGCACCAAGGATGGCCAGCCGCCAGCAGAGGCCAGGAGAGGGAAAGGGAGGATTTTTCTGGGCATCTACAGGGAGCACACAGCCCTCACAACACTTTAATTTCAGGCTTCTGGCTTCCACAACTATGAGAGAATACGTTTCTGTTGTTTTGAGCAAGCTAGTTTGTGGCACTTTGTTACAGCAGCTCTCGGAAATGACGAATACACATGCTGACCAATCTCCACATCCTACTGAATAAAAGGAACATGTAAAGCGATGGGAGGAAAACGTCACGCAGGTGCAGAGGCCAGCTTGGAGAGTAAATGGGTCATCATAATGATCATGCCCACTGGCCCCTGGGAACCGAGGTGGGTCCCTGGCCATGGGGAAATCACTCAGGGCTGATGTGAGGTTTGGGCACCTGGTAGAGATTTTCCAGGTCTTTCACCCATTTATGCTTTCAGCAATCAGTGAGGATTCCCAAGGAATATTGTGAATTAATCACTCAGGTTTCACCCTCAGAAACATAAAGTTCTGGCATCAGAGGGACAGAAAGACTGTCCTGACCAATGCCTGGTCAGGAAGGTGAGTTTGGTCTAGCAGGATTTTGCCAGGGAGCTGCCATGGTCTGAATGTTGGTGACTCCCCAAAACGCATAGTTGAAATCCTAACCCTCAAGGCGATGGTATTTGGAAGTGGGGCTTTGGGAGGCGAACAGATCATGAGTGTGAAGTCCTCATGAATGGGATTAGTGCCCTGATAAAAGAGATCCCAGAAAGCTCTCTCACCCCGTCCTCCATGTGAGGACGCAGTAACAAGACGCTGAACCAGGAAGCCGGTCCTCACCAGACACCAAATCTGCCAGCACATTGATCTTGGACTTTCTGGTTTTGAGACATATGAGAAATAAATTTTTGTTGTTTGTAAACCACCCAGTTTAGATATTTTGTTACAGCAGCTCAGATGGACGAAGACAGGAACCAAGGGGAAAATCATGGACAGAGAATCACTTTTGTTCGATGCACAAACCTTTCACACTCTGTGAGTGGCTCGAGGTGGACAGGGGGAAACAGAGTCCTGATCTGCTGGGGGCCAATGGCGAGTCTGAAAGCGACATAGGAAGTGTGTCAGCCTCAGCCTTCTGGGGCCCTTGAGCAGTCAGGCACCGGTGCAGAGGAAACCCCCCAAGAAGCATTCAGCCCACATTTCCCCCCGGCTAGCCTCACTTCCCCCCTCAGCACTGCCCTGGTTTATTTTGACAAAGTTGTTTCCACCCGGCACGGTCACACACCCTTGCAGACACAGGGAGCCCTGCCCACTCTGGGAACCACTGTTCACTGTGGAAAACCCAAAGCATCACCTTTACATGCAGCAGACTGGGAAACGGGGCTGCTGGCAAGCCCCTCAGGAGCAGTCGTGGCTGTGGGCAAGCAGCAAAATGGGGTGCAGACAGCAGGCAGGGCTTCCTGGCACAGCCCTGCAGGTGGGTGGTGGGGGTCGGGGGGGCAGCAGCAATGCTCTGTGCTTCCAAGTGACGAGCTTGGAAACCTACTTCAAGCTGAACTGAGCAAAGGAGGCAAGGGTAGGAAATACAGAAATATGCCTCGCAAGAGAAGAGGAAACATACCAGATGTCTTAACGGGTAGAATTTCAGATAAAAAAAAACAAACCATGTATTGAAAATGGAAGCGGCGCAAACAGGACAATGAGGTCTGGGAGAAGCAGCCGCTGCATAAAGCAAGTACACCCCTGGCCGGGCGCGGTGGCTCATGCTTATAATCCCAGCACTTTGGGAGGCCAAGGTGGGAGTTTGAGACCAGTCTGGCCAACATAGTGAAACCTGTCTCTACTAAAAATACAAAAAATTAGCTGGGCATGGTGATGGGCACCTGTAATCCCAGCTACTCAGGAGGCTGAGGCAGGAGAATCGCTTGAACCTGGGAGGCGGAGGTTGCAGTGAGCCGAGATTACACCACTGCACTCTAGCCCGGGCAACAGTGCAAGACTCTATCTCATTTAAAAAAAAAAAAAAAAAAAAAAAAGCAAGTCCACCCCTTTGGGGATGGGATCTGGGGGTGGAATCATCAGAACTGAGAAGCCAGGAGGAGCGTGCAGAGCTCTGGGCTGGGCTGGCATCTCTGGTAGTAGCACAATGCAGCTGGTTCCAGGTATGGGAATAAACAACAAAACCCGATGCACTAAAATCAACTATTGCTATTGGGACAAAGTGCTGCTGCCAGGAAAGTATAGCTACAGTGACACTGTCAGACACAGAAGGCAAAGGGAAGGGGCAAGTCCCTCCGCCCTCCCCACCTGCCAGTTTCCCTTTGGACAACCAGGTCTGGCCACTCTGGGCCTGCAGAATTTCAGGACCATGATCAGTGGACACAGACTGGCCATTGCCCCCTTTATCCTGGGCATACACAAGAACGAGAGTCAAAATATTTCTCAACAGCTAACTTGCCATGCACAAACCCTGGGCAACCAGTGAGGTGCCTGATCCCTCAGAGTAGGTGCTGGCCTGAGCCTGGGGCCAGGCCAGTATGTTACATGAGGTCTCCTAGCTCCTGATCACATCTGGTGCTTCGAGTTCTACATCAAGCCTTCCTGACTGCCCAATAGGCCCACATCACTTATTTTTATTGCCTGCCTGGCCTCTACAGACAACTGAGTTTGCGACACCTGGCTAAGGAAGCCGGGTGGGAGATTCTATGTGATATGTCTTTCATCCCCATTCTGTGTGCCTCGGGTCCCAGGAAGGCAGAGACATCCCTGATAGGACTAGCCCAGGAGTTCTAGGAGCAGTGTGCAGAGGAAGAGGTTGTATGGAGTGGAAGTGGCATGGGAGGGGACGGGCAGCAGGAAAGGCTGTCAGTAAGAGGACAGGAGCAGGACAGGACAGTCAAGAAACCAGCAAGGCCACAGGAAGCCCGGGGAAGAGACATGTTCAAAGACCTGTGAACATAACACGGTGTCCTGGTTTGCAAACATCTGGGCAGTACACATTTCGGAGTCTCTTTCTACAGGCATCTGACTCACCTTGATTTTGTTGAATGAGGCCACATTGACCATAGGGAAAAGTCCAATGTTCTCAGCCCACTGCTCTTGCCCCATGTTACCTTTCCAACATCTCCATTCTTTACCTTCTTTTGCCAATCAATGTGGACAAAAAAAAAAAAAAAAAAAAAGTCTGTTAAAAGTGGATGGAGGCTGGCAGCAAGTGGCTCACGCCTGTCATCCCAGCACTTTGGGATACCGAAGTGGGTGGGTCACCTGAGGTCAGGAGGTTGAGACTAGGCAGGCCAACATGGTGAAACCTCGTTTCTACTAAAAATACAAAAATTAGCCAGGCAGGGTGGTGGGTGCCTTTAATCCCAGCTACTTGGGAGGCTGAGGCGGGAGAATCACTTCAACCTGGGAGAGAGAGATTGCAGAGAGCTGACATCATGCCACTGCACTACAGCCTGGGCAACAGAGTGAGATTCTGTCTAAAAAAAAAAAAATAGTGCGTAGAATGTGGTAATGAATTAGAGTTGGAGACAGCAGTATGAACTCATATTTAGCTTAACATAGATAAGATGGATATCTAGAAATATTTGCACATACATGAATGCACACAGATTCGTATACACACAGATGTTTATTTATTTATTTATGAGACAGAGTCTTGCTCTGTGGCCAGGCACCAGGCTGGAATGCAGTGGCATGATCTCGGCTCACTGCAACCTCCACTTCCCTAGTTCAAGCAATTCTCCTGTCTCTGCCTCCCGAGTAGCTGGGACTACAGGCATGTGCCACCATGCCCAGCTAATTTTTGTATTTTTTAGTAGAGATGGGGTTTCACCATGTTGGCCAGGATGTTCTTGATCTCCTGACCTCGTGATCTGCCCGCCTCAGCCTCCCAAAGTGCTAGGATTACAGGCGTGAGCCACCGCGCCCGGCCTATTTTTATTTATTTTTTACAGAGGAAAGTGCAAACACAGTCCTTCACTACCACAAATTATGCAATCGAGTTTCCCACATTTGGGGAAATTGCAGGGGTCAGCACATCCAGAGTGCAATGGATAAGCCTCACCCTGAGGAAACCACCTTCGTGATCATGGTATCTCCCCTGCTGGGTAAGTATTTATATATTCATTTACAACAAATTCTTTTGGTCCTCCCCATCCTCCCTACATACTTATATTTCACTGCTCTATCAGTTGAGAAGATCTGGAGGAAACGATACCCCAAGCACATCTAGCACCCAGATCTCGGATCTTTTCTTCAATAAAATGACTGGGGCTCCTTGGAGAAATTACTGATTCTATAACTGGGGCTGGAAATACACAAGATGAGCCCCAAGCATCTTAAAGTGTCAGAAAGTATGGATGTGCCAAAAAGAGAAAGAGAAGGAATAAAGGAAGGAACAAGGAGAAGGAGAAGGGGAAGGGGAAGGGGAAGTGGAAGCGAGGGAGGGAGAAAAAGAAGAAAAAGAAAGAAAGAAAAAGAAAGAAAGAAAGGAAGGAAGGAAGGAAGAAAGAAAGAAAGAGGGAGGGAAGGGGAAGTGAGGGAGGGAAGGAGGGAGAGAGGGAGGGAAGGAGGGAGAGAGGAAGGGAGAAAAAGAGAAAAAGAAAGAAAGAAAGAGAGAGAGAGAGGGAGGGAGGGAGGGAGGGAAACATCCACAATGAGGAAGTATATCAAATGGACACAAGAAGTCACTAAAGTGTTCCTGATAGCCTAGGAAGAAAAATCATGAGCAACAAAATACAGTTATAATGGATGATAACCCAAATAAATTAAAACTTATAAAATAAATACCTGCCAGTCCGTACTGATATATAAATAAATAAATAGGAGAGAGCAGTTAAACCTCCCAGGCAGAAAAAGTCTAAATAGTTCATGTAGATCCTCTAGCCATGGAAAAGGAAGAGCCGGAATCCCCTCTCCTTAGGGGATGGCTATGCACAGTGACTTTCTTCTAAAGAGTCTAATATCAAAAGGGAGCTAAGAAAGAACAAAGAAACAGAAGTATTGTTAAGGTGGACAAACCTGACAAGCGCTGCGGCAGCCAGGTAGTCAAAGTCACCATCAGGGACAGGTCATGCTGATGGTGCCCACCCTTGATTTGATAAAAGCAGAACTTCACCTCCGTGGTCTTCCTCCATAATCCCAATCTAATGATAAGAAGAAGAATCAGACAGCCCTGACAGAGGTGTGTTCTACAAAATATCTGACCAGTCAAAACTGGTCATCAAAACGCAGAACTCTCAAGGTTATCAAAAACCATGAGAGTCAGAGAAAGTGACACAGCCCATGAAGGCCTAAGCAGACATGATCACTAAAGGTGATGTGGGATCCCAGACGGGATCCTGAAACAGAAGAAGGACATTCGGTAAGAACTAAAATAATGTTTGAACTTCTATAAATAATAATGTGTCAGTATTGGTCCATTAATTGTGGCAAGTGTGCCACACTAATGCAAAGTGTTCGTAAAAGGGAAAAGTGGGATCAGGTATATGGGACGTTTTTGGACCATTTTCACAATTTTCCTGTAAATCTAAAACTCTTCTGAAAATAGAGATTATTCTTTAAAAGTGTCTGGAGAATGTGCACAAGCGCGTGGAAGCAGAAGGGCTACAGGTAAAAAATCATGACACCTGGAAAATCTCCTTCTATTTTTGCTCCCCACGGTGACTATCTTACACCGCTCCCATTAAACTCTGAACAATGTTACCAGCCTGGAAACTGAATTGGCATAAATGTGTAATGTCGAAGCTGGGAGGTGCTATGGTGGCCATACAGTCCCCTGCTTTCAACTACACTTGAGGAAAATCGGATCCAAAGACCAGAAGCAAATGACCAATGAATGTTTCAGTTCAGCGCCCAGGGGTAGAGCTAAAATCCTCAGGGTCCTGGAAGGGTGACAGACAGCAATGTCAGCCAGTCCTCAGAACAGCCTACTCTGCAGAGGGAACCGAGGCTCACTAGGGCCAAGAGCCTTCTTCCCAGCCACAGGGTTGGCAAGCAGCAAAGCAGAGATCCAGGCTCGGGTCTCCTTTCCAGCTTCACAGAAGCGCAACCTCCCTACCACCACTAACCCTCACACCCTCAACCTCCAACCCATGGCCAGTCACTGTCCCATTTCCTCCCACAGCAGCAGGGGGTGGGGCTGAAGACTCAGATAAGACACAACTCAGGAAGGATGGCACTTAGATTGGTTTCTCTTTTTTTTTCTTCATTCTGTCTTTATGAAACTTTTCTTTAAGCCAACATTGTTTAAGGTCCTGAGCTGATTTCTTGTGAGCTTGAAGCCAGGGTGCCCATTCTCTGCAAAAGCAAAAAGATGCCCCTATGAGTCCTTGACGCTCAATGTTGTCATGCAGTGCATGGACAGGCCAAGGTCCTAATTTCAAGGTTTTATTTTTGGAGGGAAAAAAAAAAAATCCGCAGGATACAGGATGCCCTCCATCCCACAATGAGTATAACCCCATTGCAACCAGCTCTGGGAGGTGACAAAACTAAAAAGGAAACAGTTCCGAACAGAAGGACACAAATTACCAGCAGAGCCATTATTACTCACAGCAACTCAGGCCAAGGGTTCATACGGTGCAGGGTTTCTGAAACCCGGACTATACCTGGGAAGGAGGGAGAGAAAGAGACCTGGATGCTGGGTGGGGGTTCTGTTATTTACTTCGTTACAAACCAAGAAGGAAGCCTGCAGGATCAGGAGCTTTTCCTAGCTCCTCAAATAAACCTGGATCCAAGAGGAACAGAAAGGGGAAGGGTGAGGGCGGGAGAGGAATCGGAGTGCAAGCTCAGAGGTCCTTGAGGGAGAGAAGAGGAGGTGTCTGCTTTCGGGGAATGGCGATAAGAGGCATGTTGGGACGGAGATGCCCAAATGTGTAGCACTTATACCGATTTAGCAAATGGCCCTCTCATTAGTAAAAGCTTCTAAATATTAGCCTTAAGTTAAAAAAAAATTTTTTTTGAAATTATGCAAAAGCCCAGAGCACCAGTATGCGCTTCACACACGTTCCGTGGGAAGATTCCTTCATTTGCAAACTTGTATATTACCTAATCATCTCCACTTCCTCACAGGTTGTGAAGAGTAAATGAGATAATATAATGTAAAGTGCTTGGAACATCATGAATAAATTACTATTTTTACCATGATTACTGGTAGATTACAAGTAGTCTCTTCATAGCCATCAATCATGATTACTGCCAGTACTAACACGACTATTGCCACAAACACTATAACAACTATAAGGATAGTACTTTCTTAGTGGTGCTTAATAGTATCTATCATCATTCTCAATACTTAGCATATTTCAGGAGGAAAACTGATTAATGGACTGATATAGTACACAATTAAGGAAATGAACAAATAAATGAATACATTCCTATAATGTGGGGAGTGTACCTTAAAAGGAAAGAGGTCAAAGAGTTTGCAAAGAGGAAAACCAGGAGTCAAGAGCTGTCTCTAGTGCCAGGAGCTAGATGCTGTGAACCTGGGAGTGTTCAATAAATACCTAACTGATGTCTGAGCAAGGAAGAGGCAAAGAATGACAACAGTCAATTGGGCTCAGCTTAGACAAACCCTCAAAGCCAGGACACAGACAGAACAGGGCAAGAGTGGCTCTTACAGTCACTTGATTCAGGATCCTTGTTTTAAAGATGGGGCTGTGAAGCATCAAAGGGGTCAGCTGGGGCTCAACACTCAAAGGACAGCTTTGGGCCAAGGCAATCAAACCAGCCTGGTGGGCGGAGCTGCACGCTACCCAGTAAATACAGGTGTTTGGATAGAATGTGTCTCTGCAGGGCGATGGTTAATTTTATGTGTCAACTTAATGGGGCCACAGGGTGCCCAGAGAGCTGGTTAAACAGCATTTCTGAGTATGTCCAGATGAGACTATCATTTGAACCAGGAGACTGGGTGAGTAAAGCAGATGGTCCTCTCCAATGTGGAGTGGGCCTCATTCAGCCCACTGAGGGCCTGAATAGAACCTAAAGGCACAGGAAGGTTGAATTTCATCTATGCCTGATTGCTTGTGCTGGGACATCAATCTTCTCCTGCCCTTGGCACTCCTGGTTCTCAGGCCTTCAGACCCAGACTGGAATCTATGCTAGAGGCTCTCCAGCCCCCTGCCCTTCCTGCGACAACAGCAGCCCTCCTATTTCTCCAGCATGCAGGTGGCAAATCACAGGACCTCTCAGGCTCCATAATTGCATGAGTCAATACCTTATCATAAATAAATCTCCTAGATATAGATATAGACATAAACATAAAGGCAGATATCGATATAGACATAAATATGCATCTATCTTCATCTTCTATTGGTCCCGTTTCTCTGGAAAACCCTGACAATACACCAGTATATTTTGAAGACTTTAAAGAAGGACAGAGACCTTTTTTGTCCACTCTGTTGGCTCCTCAGAGCCTATCTCAGCACCTGATTCATTGCAGGAAAGTAGACAAGGGCAGAGAGGACAGGACGGAGTGGCTACCTCCTGCCAGTCACCACACAAGGGGCCAGGGAGGTGGGCTCGGTGAGACCCAAGGCTCTGCGCCCAGGGAAAGCTGAACAGACCATGTGCCCAGGTGAGATCCCCAAACACCGCTGCCTATCATGAGATCCCTTCCTACAAAAAGCACTGGAGAGAGAAAGATCCGCATCTTCAGAGGAAACAGAGCTGAAAGAGGGGGCCAAGAGTGGGCAGAGAACAATGGTGGAGAAGGAGAGACGGACGGACAAAGGATGAGGGGCAGCACGAGGGTACGGTGGACGTGCTGGGAGAACAGGTGGACATGGGGCCGATTTAAGGGATTCAGAAGACTCATGTTCTGACTTGAGAGCCACTATCCACGAGCAGGGGGGATCTCAAGCAATGCAATTGCTCCCAGCCTCAAGTCCCTTCATGTGTGAAATTCTGGGATCCACGAAGCTGGCTTCACTCCCTGTGATTTCCTTCAGAGAAAGCACAGTGGCTTTGCTCCCTTACTTCGGGCACCCTGCACAGCGGCACACTGCAGGTCCTTCAATATTAGTGCAGTAAAAGAAAGGAGAAAGGATGAGAAATCACTTTATAAACGAGAAAGTCCCAGGCAGATGACAGGTCTGACTTTGTTTCTCAAGGCAGACCGGGGAGCTTCTGAACGGGGAGTACTTTCTTCATCACTTTGCCAATCCAGCCCCAAGTCAGAGTCCTGAATTCAGTCAACCCAGGAAAACATTCTCTAAGCACGTCCTCTGTGCTGTAAAAATGCCAAAAGCTGGAAGCAGACAGAGAAAAAGACACAGCCCCTGCAATCCAGGCGGGGAGAGCAATCCAGGAAAGTGGAATGTTGCTTCTGGAGACAGAATAAATCCCCTCGTGGAGATGATCAGAATTGACCATTCCAAAGCCCAGCCTTTCCTCGAACCACAATGATAATCATCATCCATAGTGACAGCTGCAGTGGCTGGTCACCCATGTGACCGGCTGCTAGATGAGCTGCACTGAAAGAGACTCAGAAATGCTTTCGTTTTCAGCGGCTGGTGTAGCCACTGTTCCCCATCTGGGCCTTGCCCATTGTAGGCATCACGGAAGAAGCTCCGCGTCTGTGGGTGTGATGGTATATGATCAGTGAAAGATGTTATCAGAAGAAATAAAATTAGGCATATTTTCCCCTAGACTTACTAATCCTTCCTCTGCAATTGCCCTCATGTTTTGACATTAATTGAACTCTGTCTTTACTACTAAAAATAAACTCCAGGGCAATTGCAATGCACCGAAAACCTCAATACGAAACCACAAGAAACAGTAATAGAGAAATGGGCCACCGCCAGAGGTGTTTTGAGAAGATGTTTCTGTTTCAAAAGCCGAGTTCCAAGTGGGCTGGGGGTTCTTTAAATCCTGTGGACATCAAGGGCAGGAAGCAATCTTTACACATATACCTTGTGGCTAAAGACTAGTGCTGGCTTGTATCCCTAGATGGGGAAGCAGGAGCCTGCTGATTCGGTCTCAACAAAGGTCAGGGGGCCAGCGTGTCCAGTGTGGCAGTATCAGGCAGGCAGCCAGGAGATGACAGCAGGGGGAGGCAAGGCCAGCAGAGGAATCTAAAAGAGCAAGGTGAAGGTCGAAAGGGAAGAAGCCCATCTGGTCTGCCCATCCAGGGAGGGGGCTGGAGTTGAGCGAGAATGAACGGAGAGGGTCAGGAGCTAGACAGGTCAGAGCTGGAAATAGAAACAAGCAGGTTCCCTTTCATTGCCCATTTCCTCAGACAACGTTCCGGCATCTTTAGAACCAGACCAAGTGGCTTCTGGTCCATGATGTGGCTGAGGGAACTAAAGTCTGGCTGCGTGGGTGGTGTGTGCCTGTAGTACTAGCTACTCAGGAGGCTGAGGTGCGAGGATCGCTTAAGCCCAGGAATTGGAGGCCAGGCTGGGCAACATAGAGACCCTGTCTTTAAAAAGAAAAAGAAGAAAATTTTTGTGTGTCTTGAGACAGAATCTCGCTCTGTCACCCAGGCTGGAGTGCAGTGCCGTGATCTTGGCTAACTGCAACTCTGCCTTGCGGTTTCAAGTGACCTCTTGTGCCTAAGCCTCCCAAGTCATCCCTGGGATTACAGGTACGTGCCACCACACCCACCTAATTTTTGTATTTTTAGTAGAAATGGGGTTTCACCATGTTGGCCAGGCTGGTCTTGAACCCTAGCCTCAAGTGATCTCCCCACTTCAGTCTCTCAAAGTGCTGAGATTACAGGTGTGAGCCACTGTGCCTGGCAAGAAAGAATTTTTTTTTGTTTTTGTTTGTTTATTTTTTAGAAAGAAGTTTGACTTGCCCAAAGTCACATGGGCAGTAGGGGGTGGAGCCTGGGGTAGACCCTAAGTGTCCGACTCCGTGTTCATGGTGCCTTTGCTGCATGGCAGGCAACAGTCCCGAATCATGGATGGGAAAGCTGAGGACGCTCTCCTATTCGTGTGCATCCCAGCCAAGCTGATTTCTAGGTAGGCACAGGCAGGCAGGCTCCTAGTGCGAGAAGTGCCTTCAGGGAGTAGAACTACACACAGACGCAAATGCCTGAGCCTTCCTTTGCATTCTATCATGGAACAGCCCTGTCTCAATACTGCGGGCCTCAGAATCCCAACAGTTGTCCTTGGTGTCTTTCTGCTCCCAGCAGCTGAATTTTAGGGAAATGTCTCTTCATTACCCCACCCTGGGACAGACCTGTCAAGCCTCTGGCTTTCAGACTCTGCCCACATGGCTGAGGTCCCATCAGCCCTTTTCTCCAATATGGGAATTGCTTGCTCCAGCCCTCCAGGTGCAATAGGGCATGGGGATCAGCTGAAAAGGCTGCTGCCCCTGCACGCTCTCCTGCCCCCTAAGCCAGTCACCTGCATCAGCAGCAAGCGCTCCCAAAACGTAATTCAATGACTGCCCTTGAGGATCAAAAAGAGGTACGCCGGGCTCCCAAGGAAGGCCTGTCAGCTGTAGGCATTGCAGTAGCAGAAATGAGAAATTCAACAATGAAACGAAAATGAATGGGTAATACGAATGCACAAAGGTTCTGAGCTCTAAAAGATGGAAAAGATTTTTAATCGCTGAATAGCAGCTCAGCTCCCAGTATGCTTTATTCACAAGCATCTTTCAAGAGCCACAAGAGGCAACACCTGCTCCAGGAAGCCTCCCTGCATACAGAAAATCCCCTCCGCCATCCTTACATACCCCTGGGAGTATGGAGTATCCTACGTGTGCCAGTCTCCCCACCTTGACTGAGGGGCAAGGCCTCATGCTCATCACCTCTGCATGCTGTAGGAATGCTATCACAGCAGATTTGAAATGCAAATGCACTTTGGGAAATTTCAGGCACGATACAAAAGATGACAGATATAGCGTGTCGGGAGCACAATTCTCTGCTACCCTCTCAGTTCTGACTTCTCTGTCTTCTCACCAGTCCGCACCTTCTCACCCACCTTTCCACCCTTGCACAGCTTTCAAATTCGTGGTAGGAATCATGTTAGTTTCCTGTTCATCATGTCATTTATTCTTTCCAACATCTTACTTAAAAAAAATTTGCAACTGACCTCATTCTTTCCTCTGAACCTTTAAAAACTTCCTCCTTTTGGTTATTTCTCTATCATGTTTTCCCTCTCCTCTCAGTTACTCATTTGTTTGTTCTTTTGCCTTGGGTCAGGCACGATGCCAGATCTTGGGATGTGTAAGACAGTCCTTGCTCTAAGCGATTTCACAAGCAGTAACGGGTAGGGGGAGGGGTAAAGGTAATTTCAACCCAGTGCAGCAGCCACGGTATAATGGAGCCATGTCTTCACTCGCCCGCTGCAGTCCAGTGGAGGGAGTCATCAACTCAGCTTTGGGTGAGGAGCTGGGCACAACTGGGAAGGTGATTCCCAGCCTCTTCCCAGGATGACTTGGTGGTAGGTGAAAGGCAGCGGGGACAGCAAATGAAAGACTTCGAAATAGCCTGGTACATGCAAGGAACCCTAAATGGCATAACTGATGCATAATTTGAAAAAGCTCTTCCATTTTGGAGCGTTTCTTCCTCCGTGCAAGGCAGCTTGCTAAGCTGTTTTTCTCCAACATCTCATTCAACGCACACAACATCTTCATGAGGTAGGCACCAATACCTTCGCTACTTTACAAATGAGGAGACTAAGGCTTTGAGAGGCGGAAGGATTTGTCCAAAGTGAGGCAAGCAGCAAAACCAGCAAAACCCAAGTTTGCCTGAAGCCCTCAGGCTTACCCTCTAACCCTTTACCCCCCTGCACCCCCAGCCTTCATGTGGAAAGGCCATGGAATTCAAGGAGGTGAAAGGAGGAAGCACAGATTGGGCTGGGAAAGGAGGAAGAGCTCATGTTCTGGATGCCTCAAAGGTGCTTGGATCTGATTATGTAACTTTCACCCCACTCTTTCCTCCTCCCCCCAAGGCTGTCTCCACATGTTTTAGCAAGACAGCTGGAGCATCCTGAATCTTCTGCCACCAGTGAGGTATTCACTAAGAGATGGTGGGCTCCTCCCTCCGCTAGGGACAGAGGGAGCGCTTCTGAAGCACGGCGAAGAGGTAGACGAGACTCTGAGAACCAGGTTGGGGTGAGGTTATGGGGAACCAGCTTCCCAAGCACTGTGGAGCAGTCCAACAAGACATGCTGATAGGTCAAGAACCACAACCCAAGTTGTGCTGCAAGAGACCTTCAACTCCAAAAGCTATTTTTGGTTTCACAAGGATCAGGAGGATAAAGTCCCTTACCTTAATTCTCCAATCTCAAAATACTCCAGCTTTAGTTTAGGGAAGGACAGTTCTCAAATCCATCCAGAGTGCTGAAGGGATATATATTTTTTCAGACTGAAAGTGCCTAAATAAGACATATGCACACATACATTTATTGCGGCACTGTTCACAATAGCAAAGACTTGGAACCAACCCAAATGCCCATCAATGATAGACTGGATAAAGAAAATGTGGCACATATATACCATGGAATACTATGCTGCCATAAAAAAGGATGAGTTCATGTCTTTTGCAGGGACATGGATGAAGCTGGAAACCATCATTCTCAGCAAACTAACACAAGAACAGAAAACCAAACACCACATGTTCTCACTCATAAGTGGGTGTTGAATGTGAGAGCACATGGACACAGGGAGAGGAACATCATACACTGGGGCTTGTCAGGGGTTGGGAGGCTAGGGGAGGAATAGCAGGGGGTGGGGGGATAGCGGAGGGATAGCAGGGGTTTGGGGGGCTAGAGTAGGGATAGCATTCAAAGAAATACCTAATGCAGATGACGAGGTGATGGGTGTAGCAAACCATCATGGCACACGTATACCTGTGTAACAAACCTGCACATTCTGCACATGTACCCCAGAACTTAAAATATAATAATTTTTTAAAGTGCCTAAATCCCAGGTGTAATAGGATTCCAGAAACACACACAAAAAAGGATCAATATTAATATCAATGTTTACCTTGAATAGATTTGGTAATGAGATGTTTCATCATTTAAAAGATAAGGGCTGCATATGTACTATATGCTGAATGAGAAACAGAAGAAGAGAAGACATTTCACGAGCAATGCGCATGTGCCAAGCACTGTGTCAGGCATTTTATGGACATTAAACCATTTAATCCTACGAGATTCGCTTTGATATCCCCCGTTTCCGAAGTCACACAGGCCGCAGAGGCAGAAGTGATGGTTGGGTCTTTCTGACTCACAAGCCCCACCCATTAATCATGCTTCCCTTCTCTACTAGAGCATTTTCATTCACCATCTTCCAAGAATACTAGGTAGAGAGGAATAGGAAACATACCCAGCAACTCCATTCTGAGAACGGCCTGTCCCTGGGTGCCCAGCCCATTTCATACACAGTGGAGATCACGTGAGCCATGGACGCTGCACCAGATTAACGTTGTTGTAAGTTTTATCCAAGCCTAACACTGTCATATAGTAACATGTGTTCAGTGGACGTCATGCATTATTAGGGAAATAAAAAAATGTTGCCCCATCAGACTCTTATCTGAACTGATCATCAAGATGGCTAAATACTGATCATCAAGATGGCTAGAGGAGGTGATGAAAAGGGGTGGGACAATGTGGAGAATGAGGCCCAGGAGTCATCCTTCTATGCTACCCTGAAGCAGTGCCTGGTGCTTAGCCTGGGAATCCAGGCACTGACCTTCTTCTCCAAAGAACGGTGATGCTCCAGTGTGACCCCCACAGAAAACCCCATTCGTACATTTACAACAAGGTGCCCTTTTCCCTTTCCAGACTCTTCACTCCCTCATCCTCATTGGCAGCAAATCATGACTGAGGAGAAACTTGTCAGCACAAACTCAGAATAAAGAACCCTGAAAAGTTCTGAAGGCGAATTTGCCCTCAGCTCCGGGACTAGCTAGTAAAACATCCTTGCCCCACAGGTGAGAAGAGAGGGCAGGTGGCCTATATTCCGCATGCTGCCTTCCTCATCTCTCCCCAAGAAACAACTTGGCCATGACTGTCTTCTCTGCGGCCCTCTAGTTGTCACATTACTCCCTTAGATGTGTTGCTGTCACAGACAGACCTGCAATGGTTCTGCAAGCCTCAGAGTCCTCGCCTCCTCACATGAAGTGCTGGCTTAACGCATCCCGCACTCAGAGTCCAGTTCCCAGCAGCACAGGGTGAATTCCCCCTCACTCAGAAAAGTCCCCTTGACTAGCAAGGCACGCAGAAAGATGCTACCCTCAGCGCCTCTGGGCTCCCCAGCGAGCAGCCTCCCACACTCCTCAGGCACCGTGACCAGGAAAACACTTTTAGCCTTATTGTCAAAACGCATTTGCTTCATTACCCAAAAAGGGCAGAGGCACAGCCTCCTGGTCGGCAGTGGGCTCTTCTCAGACTTCCTGGGTTGGCGTCCCAGTTCTACAACTTAACAAGGCTTCTTAGGACCATGAGCAAGTACTCAGACTTGAGCTCTCTGGGCCTCAGTTTCTCGTCTTCAAAGCTTGTTCCTAGTGTTAAGTGAGAATCTTTGCAGAGTTCAGTGCTTGTCCCAGGATGTTATAAGCCCATAGAAATGTCAGCTTTTATCAGCACCACGTAGGCAAATGCTAGACACTTAACCTCTCCCTCTCAAGAGGAAATGAAAAGGTCTCCCCTCTTTCTGTCTCACCACAGTGACTTAGCGTAGGGGCTCAGCACATGGGGCCAGGGAACAAATGAAGGCAATGAGATTGAGCCAAAGCCTGGGGCTTCAGTCAAAGGTTCTCAGCTCCAGGCCTGGCTGTGATCCCCACCTTCTTGATGCACTCATCTGTGAAAAAGAGTAGATTCGAATACTACCTGCCTGCCCGGTGCGCTGCCACGATTAAATGAGACAGTGCGTGAAAGAGGCACTCTGTAAACTACCAGGGAAATCAGCTAATACTAAGGTATCAGGGAACTCCACCTCATTACAACAGCGCCTTTACTAGCAAATTCTGTAGAGGACATTTCACTAAGGACCGCCCTCCTGGGACTTTACTGAACACACACAGAGTTCCCAGGAGGTCAGGAGGCAGACACAACTTTCCTTCCCATTTTACAGATATGGAAACTGAAGATCAGAGGGCTAAGGAGTCTGCCTGACGCCAAGTGACAAATCCACCAATACAGAGCTGAAGTGTTGGTTTGCAAGCTACGTATGTCCCCTCCTCCTTGTAAGGGGCAGGGGAGAGGGGGCTGCAATAACCTAGCACGTTGGCTCCTGCAGAAAAAAAAGAACCTCTTTCTAAGACAGCCAAACTGATTAATGTTTTCAATTAATGTTTTTAACCACACACACAAAGCAATGTTGCATAGAAATTAAAGAAATTAAAATGTTTGAGCTTCTCCCAGGAGCCACCAAGAATCCTGGGCAGGCCAGGGTGTTTAGAGCCCAGTGCGAAGCAGGAAGGTCAGAGGCCCACCTCAAAACACTGAACCTGCCCAGCAGTGGGGACGCTTCCCACCCACAGGGTGACAGGCCACTAGGAGATAACTTGATGCCAATAATTGGTGAGAGAAGCAGGGATGAAGAGGGAGGTCTGATAGGAGGTGCTGGAGCCTGGGACTGAAAGGTCAGGTGGCTGCCCCCAGACCCTCTGGCTATCCTCCCACCTGACACACAGTCCTTAAGGATGGGATATCCACCTGCTGTGTGGGTGACTGAGGTACCTGCACCCGATGCGACCAAGCAAGCCATGGGCTTTCTTTCCTTTTTTTTTTTTTTTTCCAGAGATGGTGTTTTGCTCTTGTTGCCCAGGCTGCAGTATAATTGCTTGATCTCGGCTCACCACAACCTCTGCCTCCCAGCTTCAAGTGAATCTCCTGCCTCAGCCTCCCGAGTAGCTGTAATCACAGGCATGCGCCACCACGTCCGGCTAATTTTATATATTTAGTAAAGATGAGGTTTCTCCATGTTGATCAGGCTGGTCTTGAACTCCCAACCGCAGGTGATCTGTCCGTCTCAGCCTCCAAAGCACTGGGCTTTCTAAGAGCACTGATAACACTTCCTTGATGGCGCCCCCACAGAAAGTCCTGCTGGGACCCAATGCTGTGCTTTGATATCTGAGAAGGCTGACTACCAAGGACAGGCAGACCCAGGCCTCCTGAGGCTCCGAGGAGGTTTGGGGCAGAGATGTGCTCTGTGTTAGCATCTGCTCTCCTCTCTGACAGCAGAATATCAAGCATGCCACAGATTCAGATCATCCACGTCTCTCCACAGGCCGAGAGGCAGGGCTGTCTTATCTTCTTTCTCCCACCAGAAGGTGAATTGCACAGGGGCTAGGTAACCTGAACAAAGACAGGCAGTCCCACAGGTAGGGCAGGTCTCTGGAAAGACGGGAAGACCCAGGGTATAACACACAGCATTGACTCATCACTACCTCAGCCACCAGCAACATGGCTCCTCCCGTACAGCTGCCAGCCTTATACGCCACCAGAACATGGCCCAGGCAGTGGGGCCAACTGGGTGGGCAGATGGCAGCCAGGACCAGCCACCAAGGGCTAGGGTAGGAGCCCCTGGCCACTTGGCAGGAGACAATAAGCAAGCATTGAAATGAACAATGGCACTTAGGTTCATGATGTGGAAATCATTAAAACACCAGCTAGACCACAGAGGTAGACTAGGTACCTGCAGGAAGCGTGGATGGCAGAGAGTGGGACTGTTTCCCCCGGGAAGCTCCTGAGTGCAAGCTCCAGCTTTGGGATATGTTCTTTCCCTCTGGAGAAGGCCCCAGAAAAAGACACAAAAACAGATACTGCCGTACTTCTCACAGGGTCAGCAGAGCCTGGCTCCCATGCTCACTAGATTCCATGAAACCCAGCAGGCCGAGAACGAGGGGAACGTGCATAGTCTGCCCAGCTCTGAGTCGGTCCCCACCAGTTAGGAGCCATGTCAACATGAGAAGTCAACCTAACCTCTCATCTGTCAATCAAGGATTTAAAAAAAAAAAAAAAAAAACTACTTGACTGGGCACGATGGCTCATGCCTGTAATCCCAGCACTTTGGGAAGCTGAGGCAGGTGGATCATTTGAGGCCAGAAGTTCAAAACCAGGCTGGCCAATGAGGTGAGACCCCTATCTCCACTAAAAATACAAAAATTAGTTGGGCGTGGTGGTACACACCTGTAATCCAGCTGCTTCGGAGGCCAAGGCAGGAGAATCGCTTGAACCTGGGAGGCGGAGGTTTCAGTGAGCTGAGACTGTGCCACAGTACTCCAGCCTGGGTGACAGAGCAAAACTCTGTCTCAAAACAACAACCACCACAACAAAACAGCTACTCCTGGACTGGGTGGGGTGGATGGGTGTATTGCACTGCAGTGTCTGCAGAATGCTTAACACAACCTCTGGCTCAGAGTGGGTGCCTGATAAACACTTTGTTATTCTCAGGGTCAAATTACTGTCCTTATTCCTATTACCTGGTAGGCGAATTAGGTTTCAGGGCAAACAGTCCGAATTTGAATCCTAGCTCTGCCACTTGTTGAGAATGTGACCACAGACAAATCACTTTACTTCTTCATTCCTTGCCTTTCATATCTACAGAAATGTGGATGTGACCACCAGTCATAGGGGACCGTTGAGGATTATAGGATTAAAGCGAGTCGTATGGTATGAGCTTTCAAAAATAACAGTCTCAACTTAAACTGAAGAGCGTTTCTACAAAACACCTTGCCTGGACTCTTCAAAAATGTCAAAGTTGGCCGGGTGTGCTGGCTCACACCTGTAATCCCAGCACTTTCAAAAGCTAAAACGGTGGATCACTTGAGGTCAGGAGTTCAAGACCAGCCTGGCCAACATGGTAAAACTGCATCTCTACTAAAAATACAAAAAATAGCCAGGCATGGTGGCATGTGCCTGTGGTCCCAGCTACTCAGGAGGCTGAGGCGGAAGAATCGCTTGAACCCAGGAGGCGGAGGTTGCAGTGAGCCAAGACTGTGCCACTGCACTCCAGCCTGGCGACAGAGCAAGACTCCATCTCAAATAAAATAAAATAAAATAAAATAAAATAAAATAAAATAAAAAGCTGTGGAGCCTTCAAATCCTTCAGTTGGTCATGCATTTCATTTAAATAACAA
>CAUYLG010044050.1:0-41879 GCA_963573385.1 Cacajao melanocephalus | reverse complement strand
CAAGTTGGAAAACACTCTTCAAGATATTATCCAAGAGAACTTTCCCAACCTAACAAGGCAGGCCAACATTCAACAGAGAACAACACAAAGATATTCCTCAAGAAGAGCAACCCCAAGGCACATAGTTGTCAGATTCACCAGAGTTGAAATGAAGGAAAAACTCCTAAGGGCAGCCAGAGAGAAAGGTCGAGTCACCCACAAAGGAAAGACCATGAGACTCACAGTGGATCTCTCGGCAGAAACCCTGCAAGCTAGAAGGGAGTGGGGGCCAATATTCAACATCCTTAAAGAAAAGAACTTTCAACCCAGAATTTCATATCTGGCTAAACTAAGCTTCATAAGTGAAGGAGAAATAAAATCCTTTACAGGCAAGCAATTGCTGAGAGATTTCGTCACTACTATACCTGCCTTACAGGAACTACTGAAGTAAGTACTAAATAGGGAAAGGAACAACCAGTATCAGCCACTGCAAAAACGTACCAAATGGTAAAGAATAATGATGCAATGAAGGAGGCACGTCAATTAACGGGCAAAACAACCAGCCAGTAACAAAATGGCAGGCTCAAATTCAAACATAACAATATTAATGTTGAATGTAAATGGCCTAAATGCCCCAATCAAAAGACACAGACTGGCAAACTGGATAAAAATTCAAGACCCATTAGTGTGCTGTATTCAGGAGACCCATCTCACATGCAAAGACTCACATAGACTCAAAATAAAGGGATAGAAGATTTACCAAGAAAATGGAGAGCAAAAAAAAAAGCTGGGGTAGCAATCCTAGTCTCTGATAAAATGGACTTTAAACCAACAAAGATGAAAAGAGACAAAGAAGGGCATTATATAATGGTAAAAGGATCAATGCAACAAGAAGAGCTAACTATCCTAAATATTTATGAACCCAATGCAGGAGCACTTAGATACATAAACCAAGTTCTTAAAGACCTACAAAGAGACTTAGACTCCCGCTCAATAATAGTGGGAGACTGTAACACTCCACTGATAACATTGGACAGATCAATGAAACAAAAATTCAACAGGGATATCCAGGACTTGAATGCAGATTTGGACCAAGTGGACCTAATAGACATTTACAGGATACTCCACCCCAAATCCACAGAATACACATTCTTCTCAGCACCACATTGTACTTACTCCTCATGTAAATTAAGAAAAATGAGAGAGGAGGCAAGGAAGAAAAAAATATATATGAAAGGCAAGTTCGGGAAACAGAAAACCTATCTATCTTGCATATTTTCAGGGTTTATTTTAGACACATTTGGAATGATAACGTTTATTTGAGACAAGGTGATGACTCATTTCGTAACCCTGATTTCCTTGAAGCATTTTTTCTGTAGCCCGGGTGTTGGGGTGGGGGGTGGGGTGGTGGTGGCGGTGAACATGAAGCAGTAAGCCAGGTATATTCCAGAGGCAGGGTATTGGCAGGGTGTCCATCAGCCACAGGAGGTCACTAGAGGGATAAAAAAAAAACCCTCTTTCCCTGAGCATACTCTCCCAGATGAACACACTAGTTTTCAGGGTGTGTGCTGGCAATGGTAGAAATAATAAAAAGAGTGACCTGACAGGATACTGAATTTATTGTAGATGTTGATTTGCTGCAAGATGTAAAGAAAAACATTTGCTTTTGAAATCATACCACCATTGCTTTAGGAATTATCTTGCCATCATAGAAAAATAGAGAGAAGTGGTTATGCTCACAGGCTTTGGAGCCGTAAATACTGAAATCATATCTCAGCACAGTATTATCTTCAGTAAGTTACAGAAGCTTCCATTTCCTTATCTGGAAAATGGTCACAATGAATGATGATACCTAATAAATGAAATAACCCTGCAAAATGCTTGGTACATGTTAAAAGCTAAATAAATGTTAGTTGGGTTGGGTCTGTGTTTGCTATTGGAGGGGAGATGAGTTTGGTTTGGGGCAGTTTGAAGTGGACATGCTGTTGAAATATCAAAATGGAGACAATAGCAAGAGCAGAGGGAAGCATTTGTGGTCATATACTGCTCATGGGGGTGTTAACTAAACATACAGACATACTCTCTTTGTTACACAATTGGCAGTATGTTTTGAGAACTAAAAGTGTTTTCATTAGTCAAGACCCAAAGTATATAAAAGGGACCCCAAAATACAACAGCTTAAGCTAGGTCAAAATGTATTTCAATCTTGTTTAACATTCAATAGGCAGGCAGTCCAGGACTCTGCCATCCAGAGCTGGCTTTATGAGTGTTTGTCTTGCCCAGTCACACAAAGCCCAGGGCCCAATGTATAGCTTAATGCTCTGCTGCTGCCGTCTTGAAATTCTTAATAATTTCATCTTTGAATTTGTATTTTGTAAGTCAAATCCAGTGGAACAATGAAGCATGCACATAAGCAGAGGAATACACAGTAGATGTATCTGTCCTTCCTTTGTGTGACACCTGTCATTCATGGATTTATCGTGTCATGCCACCATGTTTGAATGTAGTAACAGCAATGCTCTCTGAGCACAGAATCCCAATGGGCCCACAATCCATGGGAGTTCAGGGAGATTCCAAGTGAGTACAAATTAAGTGTGTTATGTCTCTGACTAAGAAGCGTCTGGGAGACAGTACTGACAGATCTCAAAAGGCCAAGCTTTCCATTCAAACTAGACTTGCTTCTGTTGCAGAAAGAAAGCAATGACATTGTAAGAAACATGAACAACCAAGGAATCCCATTGCATCCTTTATGACTTGTGCTACTTCCTGTATCAGCCAGCCACTTACTTTGAAAATGATGACACAGAAAGGGAATAGGGTAACCTGTAGTTCCTTTTCCTGTCAGTTATTCCTTACTCATCAGCAGGTGGAAGGCAGAAAATGCTGATAGAATACATGTTATCAAGCAGTGAAATAAAAACAGTTGAATTTTTTGTGTGTGCATTGTTTCCTACTCTTCTGGTAAGAGTGAACTACATATTCATGTATGAACCACAAAATACAAATTGTAATTTTTGTGATCCTACATGAGTTAAATGCTCTTATATTTGCATTTAAAATGGGTGTGGTACAATATAAAAATGAAAATTTATACTAATGATTTAAGCTTGTAGTTTTCTTTACTTAAAACGACATTAAAAAGTAACAAAAATCCTATAAGAAATTAAAAGAAAGCTTGGAAGAAAAACTTTATCCTTTATTACCTTTAATGGCACTTTCCCCCTCTTTCTTTATATTTCCATTTTGCACTGGGCCCCACAAATTATGTAGCCAGCCCTGATGTAATTTCCACTTGTGGATCCTGTGTCTGCTTCAGGATGTTTGCCATCTTCCCACCATTAAAGAGCTGGGGGAAAATAAACAACAACAGGGAATAGAAGCATAATTCTTTAATAAGCCCACATCACCACACTCACATCTCACTAGCCAGACCTCAGTCACACAGCCAAATCTAGCTGCAAGGCTAGCTATATAGAAATAGCATTAACGAAGTAGCTACAGACCCAGATAAAACTCTACTCGTTTAGGAGAGGAAAATGGATATTGGAGAACATTTGCAGTTGGCCACAGAATTAATTCAATTTGATCTAATATTTCTAGTCCTAGAAATTTATGAATGAAATAAGCAGAAGTGTATAAAAAGCTTTACCTATAATGTTATTCATGGTATCTTTATGTAGAATAACAGCAAACAATTAGAAATAGGCAGATCTCCAATAACAGAAGTTGGTTTGTTATGAGAAAAACTTGGGACTTTAATGTCCTCTCCAAACCGAGAAGGAATGAAGAGACCAAAAAATAACTCAAACAAGTCCAGATTGGTGAGTAGATTATTAGGACTTATGAGCAGGGCACTCCTGGATGGTGGCGGGATACCTCCAGAAATCCACACTGCCTCCCATCTCTAAACGGCTTTTAAGCTAATATGTGGCTCTTTGCCTTCTGTGTTTGAGCAATGAGACTGTTTTTCTTGTTAAGTTCTCAGATACTCTCCAGGATGTTTGGGTTTTCAGGGACACTTGTTTGCTTCTCTGCTGGGTGTCATGACGATGACTCACCCCCCAGCCTTCAGGATTCAGGCAGCAGACATATACCCGTAAGTAACCTGGTGGGGAACTTGTCACACTACTAGACAAATAAATAAAAGCATACCTATATCTTAGAATATAATAGGCACAGTAAAAATTATATTCTCAGAGACTGTTTTTCTCTGATGATGTCATAGGAAAATGCTCAAGATGTAATGGAACACGAAAAAGCAGAATTCAAAACCCTACATATAATGCAATTTAGTTGCACTTTTTCAACTATGGGAGTGGTGTCTGAATTTATCCAGGGATTAAAAGGACAAGACTACAGGCCTCAGAGGGTAAATTTCTCATGGCATATGGTTTGAATTATAGCCCTGCAGCATCAAAAACTGAATTTTATTTATAGGCTCAGAACAGATACACTTCTCAGAGTGAATCATCTTAACCAAGATCATAAGATAAAAACAGAGATCCAGAAGACTAGTTGATTCATTTACAATGAGGTATAATAGTGACATAAACTGTATATGTGTATATAGGGCTGTGTGTGTGTGTGTGTGTGTGTGTGTATGTGTGTGTGTGTATTAGTCTGTTTTCATGCTGCTGATAAAGATATACCCCAGACTGGGCAATTTACAAAAGAAAGAGGTTTATTGGACTTACAGTTTCACATGGCTGGGGAGGCCTCACAATTATGACAGAAGGTGAAAGGACTTCTCACATGGCAGCAGACAAGAGAAGAGAGAACTTGTGCAGGGAAACTCCGTTTTTTAAAACCATTAGATCTTGTGAGACTTATCTGCTAACACAAGAACAGCATGAGAAAGACTTGCCCCCATGATTCAATTACTTCCTACCAGGTTCCTCCCAGAACACATGGAAATTCAATATCAGATTTGGGTGGGGACATTCCACCCCTGGCCCCTCCCAAATTTCATGTCCTCACATTTCAAAACCACTCATACCTTCCCAACAGTCTCCCAAAGTCTTAACTCATTTCAGCATTAACTCAAAAGTCCATAGTCCAAAGTCTCACCTGAGACAAGGCCAAGTCCCTTCCGCCTATGAGCCTGTAAAATCAAAACCAAGTTAGTTACTTCCTAGACACAATGGGGGTACAGGCATTGGGTAAATACAGCCATTCCAAATAGGAGAAATTGGCCAAAATGAAGGGGCTACAGGCCCCATGCAAGTCCGAAATCCAGCAGGGCAGTCAAATCTTAAAATTCCAAAATGATCTCCTTTGACTTCATGTCTCACATCTGGGTCACACTAGAGGTGGGTTCCCATGGTCTTGGGCAGCTCTGCCCCTGTAGCTTTGCAAGGTACAGCCTCCCTCCCAGCTGCCTTCATGAGCTGTCATTGAGTGTCTGTGACTTTTCCAGGCACACAGTGCAAGCTGTTGGTGGATCTACCATTCTGGGGTCCGGAGGATAGTGGCCCTCTTCTCACAGTTCAACTAGGCGGTGCTCCAGTAGGGACTCTGTGTGGGGGCTCCTACCCAACATTTCCCTTCCACACTGCCCTAGGAGAGGTTCTCCGTGAGGGCCCCACCCCTGCAGCAAATGTCTGCCTAGGCATCCAGGCATTTTCATACATCTTTTGAAATCTAGGCGGAGGTTCTCAAACCCCAGTTCTTAACTTCTATGCACCCACAGACAACACTACATGGAAGCTGTCAAGGCTTGGGGCTTCCACAGTCTGAGGCAACAGCTTGAGCTGTAAGGTCCCTTTTAGCCATGGATGGGGTGGCTAGAATGCAGGGTACCAAGTCCCTAAGCTGCACAGAGCAGGGGGGCCCTGGACCCAGCCCAGGAAACCATCCTTTCCTCCTAGGCCTCCAGGCCTGTGATGGGAGGGGCTGCTGTGAAGACCTTGGATGTGCCCTGGGACATTTTCCCCATTGTCTTAGTGATTAACATTTGACTCCTTGTTACTTATGCAAATTTCTGCAGCTGGCTTGAATTTCTCCTCAGAAAATGGGATTTTCTTTTCTATTACATAGTCAGACTGGAAATTTTTTGAACTTCCATACTCTGTTTCCCTTTTAAAACAGAACACCTTTCACATTACACAAGTCACCTCTTGACTGCTTTGCTGCATAGAAATTTCTTCTGCCAGACACCCTAAATCATCTCTCCCAAGTTCGAAGTTCCACAGATATCTAGGGCAGGGGCAAAATGCCACCCGTTGCTTTGCTAAAACATAACAAGAAGCACCTTTGCTCCAGTTCCCAACAAGTTCCTCATCTCCATCTGAGGCCACCTCAGCCTGGATTTCATTGTCCATATCATTACCAGCATTTTTGTCAAAGCCTTTCAACAAGTCTCTAGGTAGTTCCACACTTTCTCACATTTTTCTGTCTTCTTCAGAGCCCTGTAAAGTGTTCCAACCTCTCTGCCTGTTACCTAGTTCTGAAGGAACTTCCACAGTTTTGGGTATCTTTTCAGCAGTGTCCCACTCTACTGGTATCAATTTACTGTATTAGTCCATTTTCACACTGCTGATAAAGACATAACCGAGACTGGGTGATTTATACAAAAAGGAGGTTTAATGAACTTACAGTTCCAAGTGGCTGGGGAGGCCTCACAATTATAGTAGAAGGCAAGGAGGAGCAAGTCACATCTTACATGGATGGCAGAAGCCAAACAGAGAGCTTGTGCAGGGAAACTCCTTGTTATAAAACCATCAGATATAGTGAGACTTATTCACAGTTACAAGAACTGCATGGGAAAGACCTGTCCCCATGATTCAATTACCTCTCACCTGGTCCTTCCCACAATACATGGGAATTCAAGATGAGATTTGGATGGGGACACAGCCAAACCATATTGGCGTGCATGTGTGTATGTGTGTGTCTGTGTGTGTGCGTGTGTGTGTGTGCATATCTTTGTGTATATATTTCTATATCATCGCATATATATGATATAAATATATAGAGATATAGAGATGATAATATAGCATGGCCAAGGAAATGTCAGTCCAGCAACAAGATTGATGGTTTTATTCTTAAGGAATTTTCCAAGTGGATTTTTTGAGAAAAGCAACCAGAGTGAGACAACAACTAAATTTCTTAGAAGCTCTTAACTTCTCTCTGTAAAGAATTACAGACAAATGGAGGCACAGAGCTCCTATGTCCTCCAGCTGTTTTCAGGAGTCCTGGTGCAGCTAATAAGCAGAAATACTAGTGCTGGCTTCCATTTCCTGTGGAGATGAGATGTGATGTAGCACAGGGAAGGAGTACCAAAAAGAATCTGTTCTAAAGACTTGTCTAGGAGACCTTTGGAGGAGAGGAAAGAGAGGGTGTGAGATAGTGAGAGGTGCTGAAGTACTTATGGAGTGAAAAATCAAAGAAAAGGGGGTTTAAAGAAGTGTTACTGTGCTTATGAATCTGAGCTTGTTAATGTTCCTTCAGAAACATAATATGCTTTTAAATTATTTTTTCATTACTTTTGATTATATGATTTGGCATGTGTTTGTGGCAGGACTGCACTCCATGGAACTTTGGTTTATAATCAAATAATATTCCAAGGATACAAATTATATAAAGTAATTAATGATATGAAAATCTTCATATTAACAGTGAAAAACAAATATTTTTAATGGCCCAAAAGACTTTGATGACACTAAACATCTGTGGGTTTTTTTTTTGAGAGATGAAACATTTAAGATATGTCTCCACTGAAAAAATATTACTAAGTACCCTTAAGATGGCAGTCTTCAAGCTGGGAGCAGTGGCCCCAGCCTGTACTCCTGGCTACTCCAGAGCCTGACACAAGAGGATCACTCAGGATCACCCCTGAGCCCAGGAGTTTAGGGCTGTGGTGCACAATGACTGTGTTTATGAATAGCCACTGTACTCCAACCTGGGCAGCATAGGAAGCTCCCATCTCTAAAAAAATTTTTTTTAAAAACCTGCATTCTTTTCAAAAATAATTTTGAGAGACTATATACACCTTTGCATTTTAAATGAGTATCTATGTTTCATTATAAACGTAACTAATTCCAAAGGATGTCATACCCAGTATGTTTTAACATTGGTCACCCTTTTAAGTACAAAAAATGGAAACTTAAACAAGATAATGATTAAATGCCCATTATCATCCATTAAAGAAAAACACGTTAAAGTTCAGAACATTTACATTATTCAGTTCCACATCCCTCAAAGAACTTTATGTAAATATGATATATGTTTAGGCTTGGAAGTTTTATTGATAACCATATCATACTTCTCCGCAACAGACTAAAAAACTTCCTTCATTTTCTATAACCATAGAGCTCTAATACTGCCCTGGCCAACACGGTTGCCACTAGCAACACGTGGCTAGCGCACTTGAAATGAGATTAGAGTGACTACGGTACTACATTTTAAATTATATTTAAAATTAAAATGGTTTTCTAATTTCTCCATAGCGATCTTACCTATTTGCTAGGTTTATTTCTAAATATTTTATACTGTTTGACGACGTTGGAAATAATTTTTATAAAGACTTTTTTTTTCCATTTGTCATTGGAGATATTTATGTATGTCTGAGCAACTGTTCTTTGCCTGGTAATAGATTGCTTTTAATATGCTAAGGTGACACATTTTATTGTACTTCTAAGGTTAGTTCAGCTGACTGTGGTGTTGCCCCGAATTGTGGTTACTTACGAACTATACTTTTTAGTAAGCTGCCTGGAGACATACGGTTTTTATGTTGCTATTTCTCTTTTCTGGAACATCCGTCTGGGATGTGCGCAGGACCACAGTGCTTGCTCTTGGAAGGTCACGTGGATGTGACAGCAGCTCTGCTCACTGATGCGCGGCAGGTGTTGGCTCCCGCCGCGTCCACAGTCCGATTCCCTGGACACCGCAACCTTTCCGGCCACCACGTGCCCGTGCGCCGCCTAGCGACGGGTTTTGCGCTGGCGTCGGGGACTCGCAAAGCGTCGGTCGGCTCCCCGTGGAGCTTCGTTTCTCCTTCGCAGCCGCTTGTCCCTGACTGCCGGACACAGCGGCTGCCCTCTCTCCACCAGAGAGGGACCCGGTCGGGACAGGGTCTCCGCCCTAGTCCTGCACCCCCGGCCGGGCCTGAACAGACAGCCCACCGCGGCCCCGCATGTCCACCGGCTCTGACGGTGTCCCCGCCTCCAACCTGGACCGCCAGCGCCTCCTGCAGGCGCCTGGCGCCGCCGCCTCCCATCGGCCGGAGCCGCTGCCTCCACAGCGGCTCAGCTGCTCTTAACGTCTTAAAATTGTCAATCGCCTGCCTGCCCTCCCGCCTGCCTGCCTGCCCGCCTTTCTCCTCCCCTCCCCTCCTCTTCTCTTCTTTCTTATTTGGTTGCTTTCTTTCTTTCCCTCCCTCCCTCCCTCCCTCCCTCCTTCCTTCCTTCCTTCCGTCCTTCCTTCCTTCCTTCCTTCCTCTTTTTTTCTTTCTTCTTTGTGTTTTTTTTCTTTCTTATTTCTCTCTTTTGTTTTTTGTTTGTTTGTTTTGAGATAGAGTCTCACTCTGTTGCCCAGGCTGGAGTGCAGTGGCACAATATCAGCCCACTGCAACCTCTGCCTCCTGGATTCAAGTGATTCTCCTGCCTCAACCTCCCGAGGAGCTGGCACTACCTGCATGTGCCACCACACCTGGCTAATTTTTGCATTTATAGTAGAGAAAGGGTTTCATCGTGTTGCCCAGGCTGGTCTCAAACTCCTGGGCTCAAGCTTTTCTATAATAAAAAAAACTAGATTTTCTAACAACATTATTAGGTTAAACATATAATAAGAAAATGTCAAATTTAACATAACACAAATCTTCTTAGAACAAACTTAACAAGAATTGCACAGAGCCAATTGTCAAAAGAATTACAAACATTTCATGAATTACAAAAATTAAGATGTAAATAGAGGAGCATTTTTTTGATGGTAAGTTTTATTAGCATATCGATTATTTCCTAATTTGTTTATAAGTTTAGTATAATTTCAATCAAAATAACAAATTGGGAACTTCATGAAATCATTCTAAACTGTGTTTCAAAAATTAAAAGGTAATAAGGGCAAGAAATATTGGAAGGAGATTGTGAGGAATATGTTCTCTCAGATGTCTAAATGTATCATAAAGCTACAATCAATAAAACAGTGTTAAGAATAGCACAACTATTCTCAGTTTTCCAGTCAGACAGGGATCTCTGAGCACTTCATAAAGAGCATAGCTTATGAAGAGATTACTGGACAATAGCCCGAGAGTGAGTTGAATCGACCATTTTCTGATGATGACCTTCAGACAAATCAGAAGGTATCATACCAAAAGCACAGAAGTGCTATTCCTGCAAAATGATTCCACGAGGAAAGGTGTAGGCCTAAGTATATAAGGTGTTCATTCTTGATACCTCTGAGATTATTCAAACTAGATGGGCCACATCTTCTTCAAGCAACCCTCCCCTAATATTTCTTTCCAGCGGTGGTTTGCTAAATAAATAGTGGACTTGAGGCCAAGTTAATATTCTTTTGCTGTGGAATAAATATATATGTGTAAATATCTATCTATATATGTGATTCATATATAAGACACACATGTATACAAACAATCAAGATAGGTGAAAGATGGGGCCTTACAAAGGCCAAGGGACACACAGGCTACTTCCATACTTTTAAGTTTCCAGTCAGTATAATAAAAGTGAAGAAATGGCAAAACCAGAGTTACCAAAACTTGTGGTATAAATTGAATTTATACTTTTAGTAAAATAATGCTTTGAATCCATGCATGAAGCAATAAGTGTGTGTAAGACTCATTTGGTAATAACATCCAAAATGAATTTTAGACCCGATATGATTTGGATGTGTGTCCCCTCCAAATCTCATGTTGAAATGTAATCTGCGATGCTGAAGGTGGGGCCTGATGGGAAGAATTAAATCGTGGGGATAGATCCCTCATGAAATACCTTAGCACCACTCCCTTCGTGATGAGTGAGTTCTCACTCACTTCACTCAAGATTCGGTTATTTAAGAGTCTGGGACCTCCCCCCGCTCTCTCTTGCTCCCTCTTGCCATATGATATGCTGGCTCCCCCTTTGCCTTCTATTATGACTAAAAGCCTCCTAAGGCCCTCACCAGAAGCTGAGCTGATGTTGGTGCCATGCCTGTACAGCCTGCAAAACTGTCAGCTGAAAGAAACCTCTTTCCTTTATAAATTACTCAGTCTCAGATATTCCTTTGTAGCAATTCTTTTTAGCTGTGTCCCCACCCAAATCTCATCTTGAATTGTAGTTCCCATAATCCCTACATGTCACGGGAAGGACCTGGTGGGAGGTAATTGAATCATGGGGGCAGTTACACCATGCTGCTGTTCTCATGATAGTGAGTTCTCGTGAGATCTGATGGTTTTATAAGGGGCTTTTGCTTGGCATGTATCCTTGCTGCCACCAGGTGAAGAAGGATGTGTTTGCTTCTCCTTCTGCCATGATTGTAAGTTTCCTGAGTCCTCCTCAGCCACGCTGAACTATGTCAACTAAACCTCTTTTCTATATAAATTACCCAGTCTTGGGTGTGTCTTTATTAGCAGGATGAGAACAGACTAATACACAATCCAAACAGATGAACACCCAGCCTGTCTTGAATGCAAAGTTCAGACTCTCCTGAGCCCCTAGCATTGATTTGATCAAAGTTAAGGAGTCAGACCATTCAACCTCTACTCAGCAGACACCCACACACATGTGGAAGCTGATGCAAGCATTGTTTTACTCCATTTCAAAATTGTCTTTACTTCATTTCAAATGAGTGCCTAAAACACCAGACACTTATAGTCTGTATATTACCAATCAAGTAGCTGAAGCCTCGGCTAGATTTCCTTCATGCCTATGATAAAAACATTGATAAATTCCTAATTTTAAACAATGTTATTCTTGGTTTTAGCAAGCAAATGTGTGGGCTTTGAGTTTTACAACCCAGTTTAAAGAAAGTGGGTGTCTATTTAAAAAATAGTTTGAGGTTCAAAATCATCTCTATCTTCCCTCGTCTTTCTTCCTGGCAATGATTAGCTAACAAGGCCAATGTCTGCTCTGGTCATATCTAGCTCAAGAAAATGAAATTACATCATCTGGGTATAAAGGAATGCTTGTCCTTTGTTAATTCTTCTCTGGTGTTTTCTTGTCTGTTTCACCCCACAGTCACAGAGCAAAGGGGCAGGAGAGAAAACAGATATGCAGAAGGACTGCTCCTCATCACAGCTCAGCATCCACCTCCATCCTCCATTTCATACAAACACACACACCTGCGAGTTCTATCTCAGAGCAGAAACACTCAGCACATTCCCAACCCTGTTTGGAGCTTCCTTATTTTGATTCTTGTTTGCAGTCTCAGAGAAAAAGAGACTGCCTTCCCTCTGAACTCATTTACAGCACTCCCCTTTGCCTCTCCTGTGGCCTCACAACACAACCTTGGAATATACTTAAAAGAGAAACTAAAATTGTGATGTAATACCAAAAGTGCCTTTTGAGGAATATGGAACATATTTAAAGAAGAAAAAGGGTTTTGTGAGGCATTTGTTGCTAGCAGAGAAGATAGCCCTGTCCAATAGCCCAGTACATTGATCTGTCCGGAAACACAAAGTTTAAAGGTGAATTGAAGAGTGCTGCCCCAGGGAGAAAAAGCAGCTCGGATCTCTAAGTGAAATCTGTGAAGAAAGAGGTGAGGAGGAACGATGAGAAAGGAAAGAAGAGAAGCAGAGTTTGAAGCAGTGAATGGAACACACCATACATGGTGTCTCACACGTGGTGGGGTATTTCAAGGGACTTCTACAAATGAGGATGACTAATGCTCAATTTTATTTATTTTCTTTCTTCTTTTTCTCTTCCTATGATCAGCTGAAATGATTAAGGCTTATTTTAAATTGATCTTTTGCCACCATGTAATTCCTGTTTCTCTTTGTAAACTTTTAGTTGCGGCTACATAAATAAAGGCTTTTTGAAAGTGAAATTTTGTTTGTTTGTTGTTTGTTTTGGGGTTTTATGGAAATCAAATAAAGGGAGCCAAATTTCTCATCACGACATTGGCAGGGCTGGTCCATGGGCCTGTCGTGATGAACCAGGTATTTGACTGAACTGAGTTCATGACATGAGAAGCTCTGAGCCAAAGTGACCTTAATATCATAACTCCCCTGGGAAGTTCCTCCAAATTAGAGGAAGTCATTGAACTTCCTGGAAGTTGCAGAATGAAGATCTGAGCCAGCCCTTTCTGGATCTAAAAAGGCAAGGAGAGCCCAGCTGAGATCTGAGTTATACATATCTATGTGTGATCTTGCTTTCTCCTGTCTATTAGACCTGAGTCAAAAGGGACCCTCACTTTTGCAGAATCTCTATAGGCAGCTTCCCTTATAGGTCCAGGATGGATAAGACAGTATGTGCATTTCGAGGAAGAAGATGTCAGAGACCATGCCTTTGGGGCTGCAGAAGGGGAGAGGGCACTGGAGAAATGACTGACAAATTAACCTTCACACACTGTGAGCAAGAGGTCACTGCTTGTTTTCTCTGAGCATGACATCTCTGAACATAATTATTCTATTTTTACTTACTCATTTATTTAACAGCTGAGACATAATTTCTGTGTCATAAAAATCATGTATTTATAGTGCAAAATCCAATGGTCTTCAGTAGATTTACAAAGTTGAGCAAGCATCCCCACTATCTAATTTTAGAAAAATTTTGTCATTACAAAAGAAACCCAGTATACATTAGCAGTTACTCCCCATTCCCTCTGCCCTAACTGATCTAGACAATACTAATATATTTTCTGTCTCTGTGGACTTGTATATTTTAGATATTTTATATAAATGGAGTGATACAATATGTGAGTTTTTGTGCCTGGTATTTCTCACGTAGCATAACTTACTCAAGGTTCATCCTTGTTGTATCTTGTATCAGTCCTTCATTCCTTTCTGTGACTCAGTAACGTTTCATGGTATGGCTATATCACATTTTGTTTACCCATTTGCCAGTTGATGAACATTTGGGTTGTTTTGACTTTTTGGCTGTTATGGATGATACTGCTGTGAATACTAGAGTGTGTGTTTATGTGGATGTATGTTTTTATTTCTCTTGGGTAGATATCCAGGAGTAGAATTTCTGGGTCATATGGTACAAAACATAGTTATATTTAAATAAATGACTGCCTCTCTATTCTTCCCACTTTTTAAACTGACAGCTTCTTCATTCCTCCCTAGTATCAGAGGGTCTCTGTTCTCACTTGGCAAATAGCCCAAAGAAGAGCCACTAAAAGGAGTGGCAAAAAGGGCAGATCTGCCCCGGGACTCGGGTAGGAAATAAATTGAAAGAGCATGAATATCCCCCTTTCTCCCCTCCGAGGAAGCCAGGACATCTGCTGCCTGGTCATGATCATTCGGCTTGCAGCCTCCTGCTGTAGTGCCAGCAATTGGATGAATTTCCTGGGCTCCCTGCCACAGAGATAACTTGTTCCAGCCTCTTATTTACACCTCCATCTGGCACCCCAGCGGGGGATCTAGCACGCCTAAGAGTCAGCTGTGCCATGGAGGACAGGCGTGCTCTGGTGCAGGCCAGCCACACACCTTGAATGATGTGGTGGAGGGGTGCTAACGAGGTCAGCTGTCTGCCTGCCTGGCAGATTGGGTCTTCCAGCTGCCTAATCTGCTTCTAACTCAGGAAACATGTGTGCAAGTCCTTATCTCTTTATTCATCTTCCCTCCTTCATTCCTTTTTACGTCTTCCACAAATAATATTGCCATCCTCTCTATTTTCCTCAAACCCGCTTCTCCTGCTCTCCACCTTTTCTGAGTGTAACTTACACCCTCCTTTGGTTTATGTAACAGGGGATGAAGTCTTTCTTTATTTACAGCTCCCCACTATCTTCTACAGGGGTACTCTTCTTGGATGCAGGTATACAACCTCTGAGATGAACTCAGGGTCCAGCTTCATTTTCTCCATAACAAATGGAGAAATCTTTTGAGGGTGAGAGTGGGATGGAAGGATTTCAGATGAAGGACACAGGAGATACTGAGATTGAACACTGTGGGAGCAAAAAGTTTGAAAGGGCTTCTCTTTGGTGACAGAGAGGAAGAAGGGAATGTGGAGACTACGGAAATGAGAAAGGCGTAGTGACAATGATCATCACGGGACCTGTTATTTATATGGTACTTACCTTTGCTAGGCATATGCTTACCGCTTTGATTTATTATTCAGTCTAATCCTCCAGCAATGTTGTAGGGTGAGTTTTATTATTTTTTGCTGAGGAGGAAACTGAGGTTCAAAAAGTTTAGAGAACTTTTCCAAAGTAACCGTGCCTGAAAATTCTGAGCTGGAATTTGAAACAAGTTTAATCTGACTTCAGAGTCCACATTCTTCATAACTAAATTATATTGACCTTCCAAGAAGGTGCATGGCTGGACCTTCTGAAGGGCAGAGAGTTAAATTTGTAGGTGACTGGATTAATAACTTGGGAAGCGGAGTGGCCCCATTCTTCACCTTGTGTGAGAACAAGTGGCATTGAGGTGGCCACTAACTGGCCTGCCACTGGCACTCACTGCTGGCTGCTTGCCCCTTGCCAGTCTGGGCCTTTTAGCCAGACTTTCAGGAAAGTGTAGTTCTGGATCCAGCCAGGCTGGCATTCTTCATTCCTAAAGGGTGCTGAAGTGGGACGCAGGAAATCAAATAGCTGGACGAAAAGAGGCAGGACGTTAGAACTACCCGTTTCTTCCATACATGCCAGCATTGTGAAGATTTCTAGGTAAGAGTTAATAAATAATCCATACCAGCAGCACTTCACAACAGAAAACATTTTATCTTCTAATCTAAGTTTATTATATAACTGTTTAAAATTATTTTCTTTTTTCTAGGATAACCACGTATCTCAAAAAGATGCAATTTGAGCGGCAAAGACCATAGAATATCACAGCTAGAAGAGATCCCCGTTTTGCTGTATAGATAAGAGTTCAAAGCCCCAGGTGGCTTAAGAGTCACAGATCTATGTTTCAGACCCTACTCTGCTTCTTACTAATGGTGGGACCTTGGGGAAGATACCAGATCATCTCCCTCCTTTCCAAAACAATGCCTACCCTGCTGAGGTAGTGGAGATTAAATGAGGTATTCTAGTGCCCAGAAGAGTCTCCCTAACAGGACGTGCTCAACAAATGGGAATACACTCCAGTGGGCAATGTCATGAAGGCAAAGCTAGGGCCAGAACCTTGTTTTCTGATTCTCAAACTTGTGTGTGCATGTGTACATATGTGAGTGTGTGTGTGCATGCATATGTGCACACACAAGCACCAGGAACTGTGTAATGCTCGCTTTATAAGGTTTCACACTTATGTAGGTCTTTGTAGTTTTCAGAACACTCATTTAGATGATATGATTAGATTACTGCAACAACACAGTAAAATTAGGCTTTAGAAGTATTACCAGGCCACTTTACACATCAGAGAAGGGAGGCTGGGAGAAGGTGACTTCATTCAGCCTGATGACCAGTCAACAGCAGAACCGGACTCAGCATCCAGACACCTCATGCCTCCTCATCCAGAGGTTTTTTTCACCCTAGCTTAAGGCCATCTCACCTAAATACCAAAGGGTTATATGAAAGAGATAAGGACAAGTGAAATAAATACTGTGCTGGGGTCATAAATGACCTAGGTAACTGACAACCTGATTAGATAGTGAGAGAAAAATTGAACTTTGAGATGATTGAGCAAAAGGCAAAGAAAAAAAACACTGACAAGGCAGTTAACAATCCAATTAAAGAAATACAGGGAAATGGGGGTTGGTGGACACTTCAGACCACTGTGTCACTTCCCTGTCAGCTAAATACTCGTCACTGAGTATGAAGTTATTTCCTGTTCACTCTGCCTCTGCAACATCCTAACTGCACGTCCACATTTCCTCAAACAAGGAAATCCTCCAGTTCTTCAACACAGTTCAAGCATCAGCTTTACTCTTTTTTTTTTTTTTTTTTTTGAGACAGTGTCTCACTCTGTTACCCAGGCTGGAGTGCAGTGGTGCGATCTCGGCTCACTGCAACCTCTGTCTCCTGGGTTCAAGCGCTTCTCCTGCCTCAGCCTCCCAAGTAGCTGGAACTATAGGTGCCCCCCATCACGCCTGGCTAATTTTTTTTTTTTTTTTTTGTATTTTTAGTAGAGACGGAGTTTCACTATATTGGCCAAGTTGGTCTTGACCTCCTGACTTTGTGATCTGCCCGACTCAGCCTCCCAGGGTGCTGGGATTAAAGGCATGAGCCACCGTGCCTAGCTTACTCTTTAGTCTCAAGGGGATATTTTTAAGCCCCAGAATTTGGATACTCTTGAATTTACTTACCCTGGATACTTGAATATACAAGGCACTCTAGTGTTCTAGAATACACAGAGTTCAGATTTCTTAGTAATGAAGAGCACCTAAAAAATTGCCACAAGGAAATGAAAGGGGACCCATGACTCTTCCCTTCTCGTATCTGCTCCACCACAGTGGCTGTTACTCCTGGACCTCTTGCTGGTGCTTTAAAAGTATTTATACCATCAGATTCGGAGCATCTTAAAAAACTATCACGTCTCTCTCACAAACTGACATCTAATACTCCAACTCTGTAAACAGACTAAAACACCACTGGGTTGTACATTTTAAATGGGTGAATTGTATACTATGTGAATTCTATCTCAATAAAACTATGAAATAATTGAAAGCAGAGTCTAAATAAAGATATTTGTACACCCATGTTCATAGCAGCATTATTCACAATAGCTAAAAGGTAGAAGCAACCCAAGTGTACATCAACAGGTGAATGGATAAACGAAATGTAGTATACAACGCAATATTATTCAGCTTTAAAAAGGAAGGAAATTCTAACCCATGCTACAATGTGAATGAACCTTGAGGATATCATGCCAAGTGAAATAAGCCAGATACAAAAAGACAATGATTTCACTTGCATGAGGTACATAGAGTAGTCAAATTCATAGAGCTAGAAAGTGGTTGCTCGGGGTGGTGGGGAGGATGAATGGAGAGTTGTTTAACGGTATAGAGTTTTAATTTTGCAAGATGAAAAGAGTTCTGAAGATTGGTTGCCCAACTATGTAAATACACTAATGCTACTAAGCTGAACACTTAAAAATGGTTAAGATAGTAAATTTTGTGTTATTTGTATTGTACCAGAATTTTCTGAAAGTACGGAGGCTATGGTTCTTGTGTACCGTTGCAAGGCACTATAGCCTAGATTCCTGTGAAATTCCAAATGAACAATAATAGAAGAGCTTTCAGAACCTAGTATAGTTTTAGAAGAAAGGAGTGTTCATATTATAATTATTTATTTCAAAGTTCTCTGAGATGAGAATTATAAGCCAGTTACTCCAGACTTTTCTGAGATTGATGGTAATATACACCCATATTGGTACTCATATAGCTATTGATTCATTGATTTAACAAAAGTCGATTGGGTGTCTAATGTGTTCTAGGCATGGTGCTGGATAATGAAGAAACGGTGAGACACTACTACCCCCTACCCCCATAGGTCTTACAGTCTGATAGATTGAATGAATTGACTTGGCCTTGTAAAAAGTCTCAAATACTTTGGTTTTTCATAGGACTTTTCTTTCGTGTTACTTCACACACTCATCCATGAACACTGCAGTAACAACAGCAACAATCTCTTGTTATTTTAATACACATTCCCGTATTTTGTTTGATTTGATTTAATTCTCAACATCAATCTTTTCTTCCTTTTAGAATGAAGTTTTCTTTTCTTTTCTTTTTTTTTTTTTGGAGACAGAGTCTTGCTCTGTCACCAGGCGCCAGGCTGGAGTGCAGTGGCGCGATCTCGGCTCACTGCAACCTCAGCCTCCTGGGTTCAAGCAATTCTCCTGCCTCAGCCTCCCAAGTAGCTGAGACTACAGGCGTGCGCCACCACGCCTACCTAATTTTTTTTTGTATTTTTAGTAGAGGCAGGGTTACACCATGTTGGTCAAGATGGTCTCGATCTCTTGACCTTGTGATCCTCCTGCCTCGGCCTCCCAAAGTTCTGGGATTACAGGCGTGAGCCACTGTGCCCGGCCTAGAATGTATGTTTCTTGAGAAAAGGCCAGTCTCACTCACCTTATATCCTCTAAAGGGTCTTCATAGCTAACAAAATGCGTTATACACATAAAAGCAAAACACTTTTAAGAACTGTGCTGAGAAAACACAGCTCTATCTCTAGACCAAATTAATAACTGCTGATTTTGGGGTTTTGAAACTATTCCAACCACCAATACAGATTGCAATATGATAAGGAAATATCTGTACCACAGTTTGGAAAATATATTTAAAAATGCCAATCATGATTCTTCCAGTTGCATTGTGTAATGTGATCTCTTTTAATGAAAGTTCTTTGTCTATAATATTACCAATTCTACAGTAAGCGTTAACTCTATAATATGTGATATTTATTTGCTTATGACTCAGACCTCATGCTATACATTAATCTCATGGCCTGTGGATTGACTTACATAGATATCACATTCAAACTAGAAGAAATATCTAGAGATGGGCAGAGAGTGGAGAAAAGGTCATTGTTAGAAGTATTGAATGTAATGATCATGAATAGTATTGTTGTCATATTGCCTATTAAAAGATTCTACAGTCAAAGGCCTGTAAACCAGAGTTATGCATTCAGATCTCACTATCTAATGAAAACTAATTCTGTACAAAGCTCCACTCATATATTATTTCATTCACGCTTCATAATACATTTCCGATGGAAGCATTCCTAGTTCATTTTACAGATGGGGAAACTGTGGATCAAGGTTGAAGAATTTCCCAAATCTTTCACAGCCTCAAAGTCCAACGCTGTTTCCACATATAATACTCAATTTTGAACATTTTCTTGAAGTAGGAGACTTAAAAAATAAAAATGAAAACAAAAACCCTGCAAGCAGTGTGTGTTGGTCAAGAGTTGCTGTTTCTCTAAGGTCCAGTAAGCCCTTAGCTTTGTTTTCCTGAACTTTGAATTTCGGTTGCACATCAAGCCCCAGAGGTGGGCAAACGCTGATGCTACAGGAACAGCAGCAAGTGACAGCACTCGGGGCAGGAGCACTCATGCTCTTCTGACATTCCTAGCCAGCCTGTTGTTCACGTGAAACCATGCCCAGCTAACCAAGGACACCTAGGTCTGCCGACGCAAGTCATTTCTCCTTGATTAATGAAGGTTTAATGTCCAGGGTTATAAACTGCTGAGAGGGCAATAGGGGAAGAGTTAATTTATAAGTCTCCGGTTACCAAAATGTAAGTAACTCTGCTTTAGATCACGATCTTGGAATGAGACAAACTCTCCAACTACCTGTACTGTGACTCTGGACAAGTTACTTGCCCTCTCTGAACCAGAATTTCATTACACATAAAATGGGGATAATAAGCCTTTCTTCAGGAAGGCATTGAGATTGGAGGGAATTTATGAAAAGAACCAAATACATCATAGGATCTCAAAAAAAGGTAACTATTATTGTTGTAAAACAAGAATAATTAGTACTAGGAGCATCTCTCAGCAGGTGGAATGTTTTAGCTTTGGTTCTGACCACCCCAGCCCTCACTCCCAACAACTTTCATTACACCCACTCACTTCTTTCATCACCACCCACCTCTTATTCCTCCATTCTCCTTTATCAAAAACCATGAGGATGAAACCTCACATAGCTGGTCACATTGGTCTGATGAATCAGGTACCAGATGCCTGAATGAGCCCAGGTGGAGATGGAGAAACCAGGATATGTGCTATGCCATCAGATAGTAAGTGGAGTCAAGGGAGCTGATAAGACCTTTCCCTGGTCTATCCCTCTACTATCCTCAGGACAGGCCTTGGTCAAAACTTCCCTAGCCAAAAGAGCCTAAATATTGTATTTCAAATACTTCAGTTTCCTTCAATATTCACATTCAGTGATGAATACTTACCACTTTCAGAAGCTCACTAAACCTAAACTCTATTTAGACCACCTAGTTCTGATTCTTTTTTCCTTCATTTTGTTGACATTTCACCTTTTAATCCATAAATTCTAGTGTTTCACTCTGTACCATCAAGCATCTTGGTTTTGTTTGCCATTTTATGAATTATTCCAGAGAAACATGTTCATGAGAATTTACCCTTTTCTGTAATCATGGTCATTCCATCACTTTTAGATTTCCCTCTTTTATTTGCCTCATTTATCATTTGCCTCTGGAAGCATATAATATTTTTATTTGCCTTCTCTTGAATTAAATTTGGGTTTCATACTTAGGAAAAAGCCCTGCAGAATGAACCCATACCCAGACAGTGCCATATATTTAGGGGTGCTGATGGGTTGGTTCAATCACTTCGAGTTTAATTCTAGTGTTTACCAAGTTTGAAGACAAAAGTACAAAGGTTGAAAGACAATGGGAATAAAAAACAATTATTCCTGGCATTAAATACATCAGAAAGCCCAGCTAGGTTTTTGGAGGACTGGAAAGGATGGGAGAGGAAATGATTTTTAAAAACAGAATGTTTTGAATTTTATTTTCCATCTGGACAAAATTCACACATGAGAAATTCAAGGATTCAGAATCCATTTCTTTTATTGAAAGATTATTTAAATTTAACTATAAATTATAGAATAAACTGTTGGAATTGGCTACTAATGATATATTGAAGATAAATAATGAAATAGCGTCGATTGCCTAATTTGGAAATAATGATTTTTGAATGCTACTGCGTACAGACACTATAGAAACTCACTTAATGCTCCTATGAAGTTGAGATTCCACTTTACAAAGAAGAAAAGAAAGGCTCAGACAAGTAAAAAGCAAAACCAAAAATGCTTCACCAAGTTTTTGTGCTTTGTAAGTGTTACAGCTACACTAACATTCTTCCTAGTATCATTTAATGGACCCTAGAGCTCTGTCATTGACTAGCTGCATGACTTAGGGGAATCTCCTAATCTTCCTTGCCTCAGTTTCCTCACCTGTAAAATGGAGGGTCTGGATTAGGAACTACGTGGTCGAAAGACATTCCTTGCAGCTGTAACATTCTACGGGCATAGGAGTATATGAGCATGATTGTAAGGATTGGTTGTTTACGAGCCAATCAGAGATGTTGAATAAACACCTCCCTACTAGGTCAAGGTAGAAAGGGGAGGGCAAATGTTGAAAAAAAAAACCAACTTTGACGAGAAGTCTATAAAAATTGTGTGCTACCAAAGATCTGTCCTAATTGGCAGCTGCTGCCTCACTCACAGCTTTTGATATCTAGGAGGACTCTTCTGTCCCAAACTGTAAGTAAAAAAGCTTCCTTTGTAAACCTGGACTGTACCAGTGAATAAGCGGTTAATGACAGCACTAAGCTTATAGAGGGGAAGCTTAGTGTGCCTTTGTTTTAGAGAAAAACTTGGTGATGGCTCTGCTTGAAGAGAAATGCATGTTTTCCTCCCTCCAAGCATAAATGCTCATTCACACCTTTCCTGGCTTTTTGAGAGGTGGCAAAACGCCCAGGATTGATTGCCAGTTACATGTGTTACCTGAATGAGGCCTTTGTGAGTCTCTGATCTAGGAAAAACCACTTGAATACAACTATGTTAGGTTCTAATCGGTTTTTGAGATTCCTGTTCATTTCAACTCTTGACTCTCTTTTCATAACAATGACTTATGTTAGTGGTTTATTTACATATCTATTGCCTTATGTCATTTTCTACATTCTCTTCCCACATGTACTGGTACTAACACTGAAGTCTTTGTCTCAGAAACAAACCCTTGGAGTGTTTTGCCCTTTGCCTTCACCCACTGCTCAAATGAGGAAATATAACAGGGTTGGAAACTTCACAGATCATAGTCTCATTTGATTATGAATTTCCAAACCCTTCATGTTTGACACTTTCTAGAACATTTCATGCTGGCCCCAGACACTGTGAAGACCCTACAGCTTAAAACAGTAGAAATGAAAAGGTTGTATATTTTGATACATTTGCTCTACTACCTGAAAAATAGGCATTTGTGAGACTGTGTTACCTTTTTAAAAAAAAAATAACTTTTCTTTAAATAGTTACCTAGGGCTCCATTAGCCAATTTGGATGCAGCAGGGCTTGAGTTCTGCTGCTCTGCTATTCATCACTTTAGCTAAGGCACATCTAGGTAGCATCCAGACCCAGGTTAGAGCCAGAGATACTGGGCCCTGGAATGGAGTACAGCTGCTGAAAAAAATCTAAGAGGTCCTTTGGCTTCAGTCCAAGTGTAGAGGAAAGAGCGCCACTCAGGACTTTTTCTGGGCTGCTCCACATGTGTTGAAGGGCACTGGAAACCAGGCTGTCCTAGGGCTGCCCTAGATCATCCCACTGCACTTGTCACTGGGACATTGGGGTGGATAATGAAGCTATGGGCATTTTTATGCATCATATACAAAAGTGCTGCATATAATGCCAAGAAATCACAGGCTTTCAATAAATAAGCCTCCTCATATTTGTCTTAAAAATCCATTTGTCTTGTACATAGAGAAGCAAATGGACTCTGCTGCCTTCTATTTCTCTAGGAGTTAAATATCTGTATGTTACAAATAATTGTGTTTTCACAGAACATCTTCAAGGAAGGCAGAAAGAACCATACCATAGGATTCTACCTGCTATTTTGCTGAAGGATTAGAAACAATTCTAAGTCATAAGCCGGTAGGATGTGACTTGCAATCCTAGAACATTACAACTTAGAAGGCACATCAGACGTAGTCTCTCTGGCCTCCGTTTCCTCATCTCTAAAGTGACAGGGTTGACACAGATATCTCTGAGGTCATTTGTAGCTTTGTTTTCCTGTAGTTACTTTCTGTTGTTAATACAACTTTCCTCCAGATTTATATACATATTACTTGTTACATATATGTAATAAAGTATGTGATAAAGAACTTATAAAATGAAATGTGGCCGGGTGCAGTGGCTCGCACCTCTAATCTCAGCATTTTGGAAGGCCAAGGTGGGAGGATTGCATGAGCTCAGGAGTTCAAGACAAGTCTGGGCAACATAGCAAGACTTGTTCTCTACTAGAAGTCAAAAAAATTAGCTGGGCATGGTGGCAGGAGCCTGTAGTTTCAGCTGCTTGGGTATCTGAGGTGGGAAGATCACTTGAGCCCAGGAGGTCAAGGCTGCAGTGAGTCATGATCATGCCAACGCACTCTAGGCTAGGCAACAGAGCAAGACCCTGTCTCAGAAAACAAAAAAGAAAGAAAAAGAAAAGAAATGTGAGACTCTTTCCACCCTATCCCATTCTTCAGAGGTAACCTCAGAGTTGTTACTCTTTGTTTATGTAGACACACAAACAGTATGAATATATATCATTTTTTAATTAAAAAAGGAGGATGGTATATATTTTCTGAAACTTGCTTTCTTTCATTTAATAATATAATGTGAACAAGTTTTCATCACACTGAAAAAGTTGGCCTGAGACCTCAGAGAGCAGAAGCTTAGGGGCACTGAAATCGTTCTGTGTCATTGCCCATCCCAGGCTGGCCTCCTGTCTCCCAACGTTGAACATTGGCCTGTGACCCTGTTTTACGATTAACAGAGAGGCGACATTTGTGCTAACGTGGAACAGACCTTTAATCCTGCTGTAGAAGTTTAACTCCCTGTAAACAGTATTCGTTTGAATTGACCTTTTCTCTGTTATTCTGATTGAGTCAGCACACCCAGATTGAAGAAAATAGTTTGGAAAAAGGTAGAAAATAGAAACATGGAGGTATCTTAGATTTTTTTAAATTAAAAAAAAAATAGAATTAGTAATACATTGCATTTTATAGTGCTTTGTAAAGCATCTTCATGTTTATCATGCAATTTAACAAATACATTTTGAGCAACTACAATGAGCAGGGTGCTCACAGATTGCATTGGAGTTACCTGGCAAAGAGACAACCAGAAAAATCATTACCACCATTTAATCCATAGTAAATGGAAACTCAGGAAGTTGCCTGACTTGCCCGAGGTTCCAGCTAGATTAGGCAGAGCTGGTTCTTAAACCCAAGTCTGTCTGATCTACGAGCAGCAAACCTCTACATGAATATGTCAGATGTTTGAATTAGTAATGTCCATGGTATAATCACCCACAGCCTAAGGTACTTTGGGGTGTCATCAAGGACATTAGGAGTCATCCAAAGGCCATTCTTTTTTTCACTGAGCTTACTCTTTTCCTTGAGTAGAAAGGAGTACTGTCCCTTATCTCAGTTTTGTGCCTTATTCGCTATTTTTCCTTGGACAAATAATTCACACTCTCTTATATTCTTTCCTGATCTACTAAATGGGAGGTGAGAAGAGCCCAACCACCTTCTGAGATTATTTTGAAGAATAAATTATATACTGCATGAAAAGCCATTAGCAGAGGGCTTGACAATACATGACTACTTGTTGTTATTATTATTATTGGGCTGAATTTTCCTTTTGTTTCATTAAGAAAACATCTTTCTTTTTCGGTAATTCTCAACTCCTTGGTGCCAATGCCTAAACTGAGAGAGAAAGTTTTCACCTTCTCTGAGGGTCACCCCCAGGTTGGCTTTTTTCAGCATGATGATCTGGAGGCCAGGTCCAAAGCTAAAAATCCCTGACTCTAATATTAGAGGCTGATATGTAAACAGGGCAAACATGCTCTGCTGGTGGCTGGGATGTAATGGGCCTTAAAAGGTCATCTTCTCTAGAAATTGCTGCCCACTAGCTTGCCCTATTATCCCAATAACTGCATTGCGGTTTCATTCTTTTGGCTTAAGACAAGAACCTCTGTTGAAATGGAGAGGCAACAATGAGGTCATCGGTTATACCTTCTCATGAATTAGCTCAGTAGCTACTGACTCTTTATATCAAGGGACAGAGTACTGACAGCCTACCCTGAAGGGATGCAGAAAATATGGAGAAATAGATTTGCCAGGAGGATAGGACTGTATAGGGAGCTCTGCTTCACCATAGCTGGGACCTTGGACAAGTCAAGTTAGCTTCTCTAAGTCTTAGCTTGCTCATTAATTAATTAGGATAATACCTGCTATAATCACCTCACTGGCAGTGGATCAAATGAGACCTGAGGTGTCCCTGGGCTTCCAGGAAGTAATCTGTAGACATGGAGCATCCATCCTGTGCTGAGTGTATTGGAGGGAGAGAAGATTAGAAAAAGGAGGAGACCCTGGGATTGGATAGGAAGCTACCGAAGATACTCTTCACTACTATTTTTCCTCTGGTAGCCCAACCTATGCAAAAACCACTCTTTGTAACACTCAAAGTGAGAGATCTTTGAGCTTGCATTTTCAAGAACAAAGTGGCAGTTGAACAGGGGCAATGATTCCCTTCAGAGCACCACCACTAAGAGGGCCGCTTGATTAGGGGGTCTTCAAGCCAGAGTCTCCCCTTGCTAAAGCAGTGAAGCTGGAGCAGGGACTGCCATACAACTTTAGCATCTTCATAGAAACCTGAGAACAGAGGCACTTAGGAAACATCCTCCCCAGTCTGCCCCAAGTGGTTTCAAAGATAGTTGAATATAAGGAAAAGGAAACTTGCACTCAACCCTCTAGCCCAAGGCCAAAGGGTAACTACCTTGAAGCTATACATAGCTTCATGACTATGTATAGATTTCTCCTTTCAAGCTTGTTGCCTGGAGAATAATCTGCTGGGACTATAGACTAACAGAGCAAAGTGGAGGATAACTGCAGAGACCAAGAGCTTCACTGTCCTGGCCTCAAGCCATTAAGGAAATCCAGTGGCATTTCCTTATCCAGAGAATAGAGAAAGAGTCCATTATTGCAGTTCCCTCCATTAGTCATATTTTCATGGGTCATTAATTAGCTGGTTCAGTGTTAAGATTAATGATTCCAAAGGTCTCCTGGAAAGCATTCTGTCTAGGATCACCATGAACATTCAGCATCCCACCTTCATTCATTGCGGCTAATCTCAACTAATAAGTGATGGGGGAAAAGCATACCTCATTTGTTTAACCAGTTGTGGAAATGGGCCAGAGGTACCACAGGGGTCTGCACCCCCAACTGTCTTGATCATGCATCCAACTGAGCCACCCATGGTTCTGTGCACAACTCTCCTGCACTCTTTTCTAGACCTGTTACCATGGCCCACCGATTTCCAGCCCTCACCCAGGAGCAGAAGAAGGAGCTCTCAGAAATTGCTCAGAGAATTGTTGCCAATGGAAAGGGGATCCTGGCTGCAGATGAATCTGTAGGTGAGTGTGAAAAGCAGTCCCATCATATAACAACATATTATTTTTTCTACACTTAGCAAAAATAACTTGGTAATCATACTTTTTATGGAAGTCAAGGTTTATGTACACAGGAGTGGGAGCAGAAGACTCAGTAAGCGTAGAGCTTTTGAGTCCTGTAAGTAGCAGGCACATTTCTGAAAGCTATGGAAAGAGGCTCAAGCCCTTCATTTTAAGGCCCTTTGCCAGGGGTCATTTGAATTCAGCCTTATATTAAGGCTAGAAACTTAGTAACTAGCATAAGATCAGATACACAGAAATCTGCTGCTAATGAGAAGTCAGTTTAAAGTCAGTCAAGTCAGGAAAGGAAGGAAAATATCTGCACCCAGAATAGGGCAGGGCTTATGGATGGGAGAACCTCAGGATGCCACAAGGGACAGCTATGGCAGAGTTCCCCAGCCTGCCAGAAAACGACAGAAGCCTGAGAATCAAGAGCGTGCCCCATCCCTCCTTCCGTATGTACATCCAGAGAGACTGAGGACTGGATCAGGGAGGGCTAGAGAGGCCTGAGGGCTTTACATATCCACCTGGACCCCATGAAAGCTTCCACCCTGACCCCTACATGCCCAGCCCACACACTCCCTAACCAGCACCTGATAGCAACCAGGGTCTCCTCTCTGGAACACAAAAAATTGAGGCAGGAGCTTTGACTACCTGTAAGAAGCAAGGGAGCCTTGCTTTCCACTGTGGTGAGGGGCTCTGAGATGATGTGGAGAAGGGCGACAGAAAAGCCCTGGCTTGCTCCTTATGCTGCCCTCTGCCTTCCCACCATAGGCACCATGGGGAACCGCCTGCAGAGGATCAAGGTGGAAAACACCGAAGAGAACCGCCGGCAGTTCCGAGAAATCCTCTTCTCTGTGGACAGTTCCATCAGTCAGAGCATCGGGGGTGTGATCCTTTTCCATGAGACCCTCTACCAGAAGGACAGCCAGGGGAAGCTGTTCAGAAACATCCTCAAGGAAAAGGGGATCGTGGTGGGAATCAAGGTGAACACCTCCATTCACACTTCACCTCTGCCTTGTCCTAGGCAAACTCCCAGCACACTGGCAAGGGCAGGGCCAACACTCTGAACATTCTCTTCATCTAATTTATCTTCTCACCCTTTTCCATTGCCATCTTCCCACAGACAACCAGATCCGCTACTAGATTTTTCCTCCAGTGCCCTCTTCTTTCACTCAAGTTTTCTACACCTTCTTAATCTCTTTGCATCTCAATCTCATTTCTTAAAATGGGATTCCTATTACTTAAAATGGGACTCTACCTCAATGCTCTTACAGGGATGAAATGAGTCAATGTTTCTAGGCTGGACGTGGTTGCTTACGGCTATAATCCCAGCACTTTGGAAGGCAGAGGCAAGAGGATCGCTTGAGCTCAGGAGTTCGAGACTAGCCTGAGCAACATAGTGAGACCTTGTCTTTAACAGAAATCAAAAAAATTAGCCAGGTGTGTTGGTGCATGCCTGTAGTTCCAGCTACTCAGGAGGCTGAGGCGGAAAGATTGATCACTTAAGCCCTGGAGGTCGAGGCTGCAGTGAGCTGTGGTCATACCACTACACTCCAGCCTGGATGACAGAGTGAGACCCTGTCTCAAAAAAAAAAAAGAAGTTTATATTGCATAATTCTTCAGTTAATGGTAACTATTATAATTATTAAAGCATTTACTATTCTATCTTGTAACTAGGTCTTCCAATAATGCATAAACTTCTCAAAAGTGAAAAGTAGTATCCATTGACCGGGTGCAGTGGCTTATGCCTATAGTTCCAGCACTTTGGGACGTTGAGACAGGTGGATCATGAGGTCAGGAGATTGAGACCATCCTAGCTAACACGATGAAACCCTGTCTCTACTAAAAACACAAAAAATTAGCTGGGCATGGTGGCACGTGCCTGTAATTTGAGCTATTTGGGAGGCTGAGATAGGAGAATCGCATGAATCCTGGAAGTGGAGGTTGCAGTGAGCCGAGATTGTGCCACTGCACTCCACCCTCGGCAACAGAGTGAGAATCCATCACAAAAAAAAAAAGAAAAGAAAACTAGTATCCATTGAGTCTGAGCATTTACCATTCTAAGCACTCATTTAAGTCTCATAACCTCTGGTAGTAGACTCAATTAGTACCCTTATTTAGAGATGAAGTGAGAAAACTGGACTACAAAGAATAACATAACTTGCCCTCACAGCAAGGCAAGGTCAGAGCCAGTTTAGGCTAATTCTCAAGGTCATGGCCTTGGCCTCTGCTATGTAGAGAGTAGAAGTTGTATCCTTATTCTCTTTACCTCCTGTACTAACACAATACCTGGTGTATACAGGTGCTCAATAAATGTTAGGGTAGACACTGTCACATTGTAACTTCCAGGTACTTCCCTTCTGCTATGTACTGAACTGTGTCCTTCACAGTGACTAATAGAGTTTCTTAATTCAGCTCCTTGGTCTGTAAAAAGAGGCAAACTGTTAGTTAGTTTCAAGAGTTCTGCTTGTGTTTTCCTGACATCTGACACCTGTGAATTACTTGCTAATTATTTGTATCCACAGTTAGACCAAGGAGCTGCTCCCCTTGCAGGAACAAACAAAGAAACCACCATTCAAGGTAAGGATATTGCCCACTGAGATGCATCATGCCAGTATAAGCTAGAAATTAAGGCAAGTAAAGAAGGGAGCAAGGAAAAACAAAACACAACTCTTACACTGGTCTTAGAGCCACACATACCTGGTTTTGGATATCAGCTCCTCCATTTAACAACTGTGACCTTGGGCCAGTCACTGAAATGTTCTGAGCCTCCGTTCTCCGATCTCGAAATGGAGTAACTGTTGTGGGGATTAAATTAGACAACATACATAAGGTGCGTACCAAAATACCTGGCACAAAGAAGAGTAAAGTCTGCACCTGTAAGTGTTATTTTTAGAAAAAAATCTATCAGTAGAAGAGTGGAAAGGCCCCACACTTTGAGATCAGATACACCTGGGTTTGAATCCTGGTATGCCACCTAGATAATTTTGCAAGGTACTTCTGCCCAGGTACACAAGCATTAACCCACAACATTGGGTTAGCTAAGCAGAATTTGAATCCCAGCTCTGTCATGCTTTAGCAGTTCAAACTTGGTAAAGTCGCTTAACCATTGAGTCTGTTTCCACATTTGTGAAATGAGTATCATAGTAACTATTGGTTTCTTCTATATGTGGAGTAGATAGTATGTATATCAAAACAATATTTATGAAATCTAGGTCTTCTGGTTCAGTGTTGTGACTAATGCTCATATGCTTAGCTTTTGTGAGTTCTCAAGCTCAGTGGATTGAAAGCTAAGCCAAGGGAGAACTCCTTCACTTTATCAGAGGCCCCATGGTTCAGGTACAAAGGTGCAAGGAAGCCTTTCTCTCTTTCGTGACTTGCAGGGCTTGATGGCCTCTCAGAGCGCTGTGCTCAGTACAAGAAAGATGGTGTTGACTTTGGGAAGTGGCGTGCTGTGCTGAGAATTGCTGACCAGTGTCCATCCAGCCTCGCTATCCAGGAAAACGCCAACGCCCTGGCTCGCTACGCCAGCATCTGTCAGCAGGTGCTCTGCCTTCCCCTTGGGCTGAAAAAGAGTAGGCTAGAGCTTTTCTTTTCAACTTTACTATAACTACACTTGGGCCCTTATTTCCCCTCACCAGTATATCCTAGTGGCATTTTTCACAACTTTTTTTGCTATAGCCAAATATGGTAGGAAAGATTTGGTCCCACAAGCCAATAGGAGTTGAACTAAGCTATGAGTTCAAAGGATGATGTAATCAACTGCTGCCCTCTGTCAAAGCTCCATAACTGTCTTATAAGTGATCAGGCTTTTGAGGCCAGATAACTTGCTTGTCTATACTCCATAACATCCAATACATGATCCTCTTAGATTTCTAGCCGAAGAGTGACAGCTCTGACCGAGTTCTAACCCAAATAATTCCTTGGAGGATGATGATGAGATACTAGTTTCCAATACATATTAAAATGTCTCTGGGTCCAAGTTAAGTTTGATTTGCTTCTGTGAGTACCATGTTGGGGTTATTAGAGTTGTGGACAGCTGGAGATTCCCAATTAGAACTATAAACACTGCTTGAATTTCTTCATTAGCCCGCACTAGAGGCATTTTTCTTAATGATATATGCTTGAATGCCCTAAAAAGTTGGCAGCTAGGTTCTGAGGCAGTTAGAATAGTCTCTAGAAAGAGATATAGAAATTAAGTGTTTGTATTTATTTTTTACCCCATTCTTAAAAATTTCACTGGCTTTAAGTCACCTATGTAGTATTTGTCCATAATGGCTTCAATTTAAACCAATTGCAACTGCTGAATCTCCTCCTAAGGAAAGGATGACTGAGCACAGCTTCACTTTTGCTTTCCTGCTTTTCCTTTTTAGAATGGACTGGTACCTATTGTTGAACCAGAGGTAATTCCTGATGGAGACCATGACCTGGAACACTGCCAGTATGTTACTGAGAAGGTAAGTCTTAAATATAAAGTTCCCAATTCTAGTTGAAAAATCTTATTTTTAGGTAATAGCTGTTACTTAACACATAACAGCTGTTATATTTGAAGTAGTCTTTAGGTTGGACTCATTGTAGCATTGAGAAGGTAGGGAGGTGTTCATCAGCCCTTTGCTTTTTTGGCACATGGTGTGCTACATATAGAAAAAGCACAGGAGTTGCAGAACAAAGACTTGGGTGGGAGAATCTACTTTTCCACTTGTGGGATCTTGGGCAAGTCATATTATCTCTTTTGACTTCAATTCTATTACGTGTACACAAAGAAATTTTAAAATAAGATATGTGGCTCAAATGAGAAGATGTAATTAGAAAGTACTTTATTCCATGTGATTTTCTAAATTAGCCACAGTATATCTGAAAGAGGGTGGTTCTATTCATACACTGTGAGAAAGTAGGAGAGTCACAGTGTCACCTGACCTTAGTTTCTCTACTTGGAAAATTATGTGGACTGAAATGCAATCTAAAAGCACTTCTGCCTCTGAAATGTATGCTTATATGACTACTCGGCTTCTGTAAATATGGACTGTGGAGGCCAGTTTAGATGACCCCAAATAGCTAAAGCAATGCAGTCTCAATAGCGGATGACATTGACCAAGGGAGTAATGGGAAGAAAGGAATGAAGGGCTTCTTGGAAGCAGAGCCATGCCTGTCATTCATGCAGTGAATGAGAAGCTAGATTAGGGGTGGTGAAGACAGGCCAGTTTGGTTGTGCTCAGTGGCTATGGATTGCAACACATTGGTCTGATGAGGCTTGGAGGCTGGTTCAGAAGCTTTTGCCAAGGGACAAATGAGAATTCCTTTATCCTGTCTCCCTGCGGTGTAAATGTGCCAAGGTCACGTGATTCTAAGACTAGTTTTGAGTTTCACCTGGTGGGACCTCTTGTCCTTCAGGTCCTAGCTGCTGTCTACAAGGCCCTGAATGACCATCATGTTTACCTGGAAGGCACCCTGCTAAAGCCCAACATGGTGACTGCTGGACATGCCTGCACCAAGAAGTATACTCCAGAGCAAGTGGCGATGGCCACTGTAACAGCTCTCCACCGTACCGTTCCTGCAGCTGTTCCTGGTAAGTCCTTCCTTCTTCTCTAACTCAAGGTCTTGGCCCTCATTCTTTGGAGAGCCATAAGCATTTGTGTTTGTTCAGGAATCTGCTTCTATTCATGAAACAAAACTCTGTTATCCCACAGGCAGCCAGAACTTCCCCTCCCACTTCAGAATACTAAGCATCCGAGTCTGCCCAAATGCCCACAATCGGTGTATTTCTTCAACATTTCACTGCGTTCTTTATGTATTTAAAGCCCTTCTCTCTAGCCCAACTAGCTTCTGCAAAAGCAAACTGATTTCTCTGACCCAGTTCAAGCAAATCAAACAGAGAAAAGACTGAGACATTGCATTTATGGTAGGTTCATTGCTTGCTTTCTCAAGCAGGGTACGTAAGGTGGGACTAATAGAGCAAAATGGATTCTTTTCTACCAGGCATCTGCTTTTTGTCTGGTGGCATGAGTGAAGAGGATGCTACTCTCAACCTCAATGCTATCAACCTTTGCCATCTACCAAAGCCCTGGAAATTAAGTTTCTCTTATGGACGGGCCCTGCAGGCCAGTGCACTGGCTGCCTGGGGTGGCAAGGCTGCAAACAAGAAGGCAACCCAGGAGGCTTTTATGAAGCGGGCCGTGGTAAGATGCTGCTACCTCTTATCTACTTGATGAAGTTCACATTTGGGGCTTGACTCTCTCACATACAGAAGAGTTGTTTTCTTCAGACAACGCAGGTATCTACAGATAGTGTCTATTAGGCATTTGAAAATGTGGCATTAGAGCTCAGCACGAGGACAGAGGCTAGAGAGAGTTTTAAATTAGCCACACTAGTAGTGTAGTTGACGACAATAGACCAAAGGACAATTTCAACAGAATCACTTCAGAGGGAAGGAGATAAGAGGACCAAGAACTGAACTTAGGATACTTTTAATTTTGGGAAGATGAAGAAGAGACGCCACCAAGAAAAGCAGCAATTATATCGTAGGGTGAACCAAGCATTATGGGAACAAAGAGTGAAGAATTTCTTTCTTGGTTTTTTTTTAGGGGGGGATGGAGTCTTACTCTGTCACTCAGGCTGGAGTGCAATGGGGCAATCTCGGCTCACTGCAACCTCTGCCTCCTGGATTCAAGCAATTCTCCTGCCTCAGCCTCCCAAGTAGCTAGGACTATAGGCATGCACCACCATGCCCAGCTAATTTTTGTATTTTTTAGTGGACAAAGCGTTTCACCATGTTGGCCAGGCTGGTTTGGAACTCCTGACCTCAGGTGATCTGCCCACCTTGACCTCTCGAAGTGCTGAGATTACAGACGTGAGCCACTGTGCCCAGCCAAGTAAAGAATTTCAAAGGGCCAATAATAACACGTTATAGAGAGATTCAAAACAAAGGCCAAGAAAAGGCACTGAGATTGGCATTTAGGAGCATATCAGTGACCCTTACTGAAACACTTTCAATAAAGAAGAAAAGAAAGGTGCCCATTCAAGAAGTTTTCCAGGAAAAGACCCAGAAAGGTTGCCAGGAGAAATGGGGACCACCAAAGTTTTTATTCAAAAAATAACCATAACTTTAAAAATACTCTTTATGAGCCTAGAACTGGGGTGAACAAATCCCATATAGCCATGGCCTTCAGGAAGCTTGGAGTTTAGCCAAATAGGAGAGAGCTTGGCATGTTTAAATGTAAAGCAAGAGGAGACAGTGAAGATGAGGAGAGTGGGGATAATTGAGCGGAGAAGAACTTAGAGGAAGCAGAACTGCATGACACTCAGTATTAAGCATAGGTGGCATAGCTGGCGTAAGACAAATGGGGTAAGAGGCAGTAAAGAGAATGAGGTTGGAATTAGCTCTATAGAAGTCAAGAGATGTTGCAGCTGATGACTGATTATGGTTAAGGGTATCTGCTGAGAATGCTGAAGAAATGGAAATTTCCATACTGACAGTTGGAAAGGGTAGAAAAGCAGTTAAAGAAACTCGCTAGGAAATTGATCAGACATTCTGGCCAGACACAGACAAGCATCAAGTAAAGTGCAGCTGAAATAAGAGTCTGAGTTTGTGGTAGCTTCATCCCTGAATTTTCCTAACAGCTGTCTAAAGCATGCAGGAAGATTCAGATAAACCTGAATGCAAAATAGCAGGGTAGAAGAGTGAAAGTTTAATAGGAAGATAGAAGAGTGACAAATTTTAGCAATAGCCTCAGTTAGCAGGCTGACCATAGAGGAGGCTGGGCAAGGAATCAAGTGTAGTCAGAAGTGTGGTGGTGAGGCCCGAAAGGAAAGGAATGCCCCAGGGAAGCTAAATGTCATCTCACAGGCATAAGAGAGGTATGAGATTTTCAAAGCAGTGCTTTACCTTGACTGTGGGAAGTAGGGTGCGGCCGTGCTGCTGGGTGGCTGATGGATTGAGGAGACCTAGCTCACTTGATGGAGGGATCGTGAAAGGACAGGTCATGAGGGTCATCCACACAGAAGAAGGGAAGCCGAGTTTATCATCAAGGATGGTGCTTCTCAAGCTCCAATGTGGATCCAAATCACGTGAAGGGCTTGGTTTTGTTGTTGTAATCTTTTTTATTTACACATAATAATTTTATATATTTATGGGGTATCTGTGATGTTTTATACATGCATATAATGTATAAAGATCAAATCAGGATAATTTGGGTATTCACTCCAAATACTTATTATTTCTTTGGGCTGGGAACATTCCAAGTCTTCTCTTCTAGTTATTTCAAAATATGTAATAAATTATTGTTAACTGTAATCACCTTACTGTTCTATTGAAGACTAGAACTTATTCCTTCTCTCTAACTGTATTTTTGTACCCATTACCAACCTCTTTTTGTTTCCCCTACCCCCATTTGAAGCACTCGTTAAAATGCAGATTATGGGCCTCACCCACTGAGTTTCTAATTCAGTAGGTCTGGGGTAAGGCCAGAGAATTTCTATTTCTAACATGTTCCTAAAGGATGCTGGTAGATCATGAAACACACTTTAAGAACCATTGATGTAAAATGTAGAATAAGTCCTGGAGAGAACAGACAATAGCAACAGTGGCTAGAAAAAGTGGTACTGACTGACTGGCATTCAAATATTATCATAAGTTTCATAATTCTGAATTTACCTTTAACTGGAATATATACAGGAAATCAAATGATACCATAATAACAACTAAATAAAAATTATATATTCTTCTAGACCAATATTGGTGGAAAATGGATACTTTTAAAATTAACAAGTTTTTCTTCTGGTATCATGCACTACACTAGTGAGAAATTTCTCAATTTTAGTTTCTACTGTTGCTGCAATATTGCTGGTACTGAACAGAGATTTTCCCAGTATCTGAAACAAACCTCAAACTTACCAAAGAAATGCTCAGAAAACTGGGATAAAAAGGGGAGACACTTTATAGAAGGAAGGGGATGGTATCAGCAGCAATACTCAGTGATGTCGCTGTAAAAAAAAGAAAATCTGAGTGAAGGTATGGCTGATTTCCCATGAGAAGTAGACAGGGTCAAGGTGGGGTCACATTTACTCTAACTGGTCTCCTCTCTCACATTTGTCTTCTAGGCTAACTGCCAGGCGGCTAAAGGACAGTACGTTCACTCAGGCTCTTCTGAGGCTGCTTCCACCCAGTCGCTGTTCACAGCCTGCTATACCTACTAGGATCCAATGCCCGACAGCCTAGCTCCAGCTCTTCTAGTAGGAAGGCTGAAAGGGAACAACTTTTCCTCCAATCCTGGAAATTAGACACAGTTAGATTTGAACTGCTGGAAATACAACACATGTTAAATCTTAAGTACGAGGGGGAAAAATAATCAGTTATTGAAACATAAAAATAAATACCAAGGACCTGATCAAATTTCACATAGCGGTTTCCTTGCAACACTTTCAGCTCCCCATGCTTCAGAATATCCACTCAAGAAAATAACAGGCTTTAAAACAATATCGGCTCCTCATCCAAAGAACAACTGCTAAATGAAATACCTCATTAGCTGAGTGTAGAGAAGTGAATCTTCTGAAACAATCTCAGCAGTGGTAGGTTGGGAAGGAGATAGCTGCAACCAAAAAAGAAATAAATATTCTATGAACCTTTGGCTGCTATCAGGTTTCACTTTTCTGCTCTTGTTGTCAGGACTCTGTATTTCATCACTTTTGACTCTACTAGACATGACTGGGTTTCAACAGTCAGGGTCTTCAACTCTGGCTTTTCATTGGAATTAAACAGCAAAATTTTAAAAACTCTGATGCTCAGGCCACACCCCAGCTCAATTAAATGAGAAACTCTACACCTGGGATCCTCTAACTATCAGATTTCTTAAAGCTTCCCCAGTGATTCTAATGTACAGTTAAGTTTGAGAACTACCAATCTAAATTTCAAGTTTGAGGTTATTTGAAAAGTAAAGCCATTCACAGTATGAAGCCAGCTAAAAATGTAGAAAGATTTTGAGCAACTTGTGGAGTGTAATAAGAAAATTAATGTGACTTTGATGCTTGGAGCATTCCTCTTCAAGTGGCCCAGGTTTGGTGACACAGGACTACACTGTCGTCTGCACTTCCAGGCACATTTCTTGGTTTTTCAGAAAATAACATTCACATAATTATACGGTATTGACTTTCATTTTTCAGAATTAACCTACAGTTAAAGCACTTAAGACAGCAAGAGTTACAAAAGAGAATTTCAATATTATAACTTTTGATGATATAAAAGTAATGATTTAACTGACAAGCTGGGAAATATAAGGGGGAGGAGAAGTGGAGGAAAGCAAAAAGAGTCAGGAATACTACTTAAAACTGATGGGTTAAGAAATAGTGCTTTAAATCTATTTGAGTAATAAAAGAAATGGATGTAAATCATTAAAATATATATATATATATATATAATTAAAATATTGAAGGTAGTATGCTAAATTTCTTACCTTGAATACTACATAGACAAATGATATTGTGTAGATTAACAAATTAAGAAACAGAGGCTACCGTATTATTTAGAGGAATAAGACAGAATTAGCCAAAGGGGCTTACTTTGAGAAGAAAGACCTGTGAATGGGGTACAGGAAAGACAACTTTTCCTTATTATGTGCCCTCTACAGTATTTGAATGTTTATTTCCATGTACTTGTCATTACTTTTCTAAAAACAACTATATTCATACAAACAATTCAAGCCTACATTAGAGATCCATTAAGCCCATGGCTTTCATTTTACAGATGATAAAACCAAGCCCAGAGAAGTAAAATTACTTGCTGAGAGTCACACATTTATGGTAGAGCTGAGAGATTAAAATTCAGGTCTCTGAATTCAGGTCTCTTGCTCAAAAAATGGACACAGCCAGAGATTTTGCAGGGCAAGGTTATAGGCTGTGTTCAATATCTCTGCCACTAGTGGTGTAGGTCTTCTACATTTCTCCTTATATTCAGTCAATCATCAAGCATTTCATCTCCTCCTATGTGCCAAGCTCTCTTAAAAGCTGGTAGGTAACACCTTGTGAGACAAAGCTTTTCTGCCAGATAATTTTTATCTAGATCTTACTCAGCATTGCTGAATTATTTAGATATTTTAAGAGGTATCTAAAGAAACCTCTTAGATTCTTATCAGTTAAGCATAAATATATAATCAAGGCTGAGTTACTTTCATATTTCGGTCAAGGCTGAATAACATTTTACTGGGAGTGAGAATCTATATAATGCATTTTCCTGGCTACCATCGGATATATTTTCTCTACTAAAGGATTATAGTTGTCTTTGAAATCTCAATCCCATTAAATTCCTCCATTCAGGGTAATATGAAGACAAGTGTTACAAGGCTACAGACTTCAATTTCTCTGTAACTACTGAGCGGATATTTAGTGGCTTCCCAGCTTTGGTTACTTTGTCAGATTTATTTTAGTAGTTATTAAACACCTACTAAAACTAAAACCTAGTAATAGACATAAAAAATAATTAGAGAAATTTCAGCTTTAGGGCACACCAGACAATTAAGCTTAAATAGCTGAAAGAAACACACAAACCATTGACTAGGGGTTGGTAAGTGGGGAGGAGAGTCAGGGTGTTGAATCAGATGTCTGGGTGTAGAAAAGGGAGAGACAGTATTTAGGATGGATATCACAGGAGAACAAAAAGGAAGGGAACTCACAGTGAAGTTACTGCCTGTGTGTAAGAAAATACATTCATAAGTCACTGAAAGAAGATGACATTTTGAAGCTATCAAGAGCCAAGGCCACACACACACACACAAACACACACACACACATACACACAAGTGACTAAGTTCTGGAAAGAATAAAAAGGAATTTGTTTTGCTCTGAAGAGGGAGGAGGGAAGAAGGGAATGAGCAAGAAAATGAGGGAAAAGAGGAAGAAATGAGAAAGGAAAAAGAGGAGGCAGGAAAGAAGCTAGGGCAGTATGTAATTGTGGGGAGGTGATGGGCTTTTGAGAAGGAGGAGAACTATTATTAATCAATCTAAAGATACTGTCTTCTTGCCAGGAAGAACTGAGTTTCTCATTTGAGTCTATATCATGCTTTATAAAAACAAGATACTGAGATGATTCGTAATGATTCATAATGTGAATTAATTTAGCAGAAGCAAAAGCCAACTGTGACAGTGAGAATATAAGCTTCTAGAAACTTGTAGAAATCTTGGAGTGAGCTTTAGGCAAAGTAGAAATGGGACTTCTGGATCATCTGATTTAGCCTTCCTAGAATGAAAGACTCCAGCTGCTGTCTAGATGTCACTCACTTGAGCAACAGAGGAGGAAACTGGGGTCCAGCGTGCTAAGGAAGTTGTCCAAGGTCACATAACCAGTCGATGGTGAGATTTAGGCTAGTGTGATTTGCAAAGGCCTCTTGGATGGGAGTAGTCAGGGGGCTTCAAAGCACAGGTTCTGGAGTCAGACAGCATAGATTCAAATGCTGGCCCTGTCACTTACTAGCCATGTGACCTTGGACACATTATACCTTTCTGTCATTCAGTTTCTTCATCACCAAAATAAGAAAAAATATATTGGCCGGGCACGGTGGCTTAAGCCTGCAATTCTAGCACTTTGGGAGGCCGAGGCAGGCGGATCACGAGGTCAAGAGATTGAGACCATCCTGGCCAACATGGTGAAACCCCGTCTCTACTAAAAATACAAAAATTAGCTGGGCGTGGTGGCGTTTGCCTGTAGTCACAGCTACTAGGGAGGTTGAGGCAGGAGAATTGCTTGAACCTGAGAGGCGGGGGTTGCAGTGAGCCAAGATTGTGCCACTGCACTCCAGCCTGTCGCCTGGCGACAGAGTGAGACTCTGTCTCAAAAAAAAAGAAAAAAAAAAAAAAAAGAAAAAATTATATTATCACATACTGTTGAAAGAATAAATGAGTTAATACATCTCAATAAAAAGTTCACAATCCCTTATACACAATTCTGAAATCCAAAAACTCTGAAGACCAAAAATTTTCTCATAAGTTTTAGTAAATTATATGGTGGCAAAACCTGACCTGAAGCTATCTGTCATCTTTGTTCCATTTGCTGATATGCAGCAATATTAACATGCTTAATTGCAGGTGCTGCCTCAGACACTGCAGAGGGAGTGATACAATATATAGCAAAATTGATATATTTACTCTCTAAAATCTGACAAAATTCTGATTTCCAAATCACGTATGGCCTCAAGGCTTTCAGATAAAGAATTGTGAATCTTCCCTTAGAACAATATCTGCCATCCATTTTACCCATTTCTAGGGTAAAAGATAAATTGCCCAAGATCAATTCAGCCTGGAGGGCTCATGCAATGCTACCAATCCCAAAGCCTATTTTGTAGAGAGGGTAAGTTAAGAGAGAGAAGTGATGCAAAGCTCAGCACAGCCAATCACAGTTCCTTTTCTGCTGCTCGTGTAAACATGTATTCTGGCTGGAAAGTAGTCTAAGCCTCTTGAAATAATCTAAAGCACTCAGTACTGGGCATCAATATGTGTAACATACATAAAAATCAGACAAGCACTCTTGTAGCACCTACTGTATGCTCAGCACTGTATGCTTACCATGGAAACGAGGAAGACAAGTATGCAGTTAGAAAACAGAAAATTGTACACAATAATGTGCTAAATTGCAGTGCCATAGGCTAGATGCTCAGATCAAAAGAGAAGGAATGCTTTACAGAAGAGGGAGGATTAGCTGAAGGCAGTTTTTTATTAGTTTTATGATCTTGGGAAACATACTTGGTCTCTCTGAGCCTCAGTTTTCACATCTATAAAAGAGGGTTGTTGTGAGGGCAATATTTTATGTACAGTGCCAGATACATAAGTAGTAAATAAATACTAGTTTTCCCTGTCAGCTGGCTCTTGAAGAAAGGTAAAGGCTCATAAGTGAGAATAAACATGAATTATGTGTCTTCACTACAGTAAAACTATATGTTGAGAAAAATATGGGCAATCAGCCTGGAATGGTGAGGCTGATTTCCCTTGATGGAGTGGCACATGGACGGACAGAGATGTTTTAGAAAGTCTTGCCTTGAAGTGATGAGAAATAGGTAACTATGGATGATTTTTTTTTCTATTGTACTTGAGGTTCTGGGTAACATGTGCAGATCATGCAGGATTGTTGCATAGGTACACATATGGCAATGTGGTTTGCTGCCTCCATCCCCCTGTCACCTACATCTGGCATTTCTCCCCATGTTATCCTTCCCCAACCTCCCCACCCCGCCCTGCTGTCCCTCCCTTGGCCCCGGCAACAGACCCCAGTGTGTGATGTCCCCCTCCCTGTGTCCATGTGTTCTCATTGTTCAACACCCACCTATGAGTGAGAACATGCAGTGTTTGATTTTCTGTTCTTGTGTCAGTTTGCTAGGAACAATGGTTTCCAGATTCATCCGTGTCCCTACAAAGGACATGAACTCATCATTTTTTATGGCTGCATAGTATTCCATGGCGTATATTTGCCACATTTTCCTTGTCCAGTCTATTGTCAATGGGCATTTGGGTTGGTTCCAGGTCTTTGCTATTGTAAACAGTGCCACTATGAACATACGTGTACATGTGTCTTTATAATAGAATGATTTATAATCCTTTGGGTATATACCCAGTAATAGGATTGCTGGACCAAATGGAATGTCTATTTCTAGGTCTTTGAGGAAGCGCCACACAGTCTTCCACAATGGTTGAACTAGTTCACACTCCCACCAACGGTGT
>CAUYLG010044049.1:0-43198 GCA_963573385.1 Cacajao melanocephalus | reverse complement strand
GAAGAAAGAAGAAGAAGAAGAAGAAGAAGAAGAAAGAAGAAAGAAGAAGAAGAAAGAAGAAGAAGAAGAAGAAGAAGAAGAAGAAGAAAGAAGAAAGAAGAGGAAGAAGAAGAAGAAGAAGAAAGAAGAAGAAGAAGAAGAAAGAAGAAGAAGAAAGAAGAAGAAGAAAAGAAGAAGAAGAAGAAAAGAAGAAGAAGAAGAAGAAGAAAGAAGAAGAAAGAAGAAGAAGAAAGAAGAAGAAGAAGAAGAAGAAGAAGAAAGAAGAAGAAGAAAGAAGAAGAAGAAGAAGAAGAAGAAGAAGAAGAAGAAGAAGAAAGAAGAAAGAAGAGGAAGAAGAAGAAGAAGAAGAAGAAGAAAGAAGAAGAAGAAAGAAGAAGAAGAAAGAAGAAGAAGAAGAAAGAAGAAGAAGAAAGAAGAAGAAGGAAGAAGAAGAAGGAAGAAGAAGAAGGAAGAAGAAGAAGGAAGAAGGAAGAAGAAGAAGGAAGAAGAAGAAGGAAGAAGAAGAAGGAAGAAGAAGAAGAAGGAAGAAGAAGAAGGAAGAAGAAGGAAGAAGAAGAAGGAAGAAGAAGAAGGAAGAAGAAGAAGAAAGAAGAAAGAAGAAAGAAGAAAGAAGAAAGAAGAAAGAAGAAAGAAGAAGAAGAAGCAGCCATGCACAGTGGCTCACACCTGTAACTCCAGCACTTTGGGAGGCTGAGGCGGGCGGATCACCTGAGGTCGGGATTTCAAGACCAGCCTGACCAACATGTAGCAACCCTGTCTCTAACAAAAATACAAAATTAGCTGGGCATGGTGGCACATGCCTATAATCCCAGCTACTTGGGAGGAGAATTGATTGAACCCAGGAGGTGAAAGTTGTGGTGAGACAATTGCACCATTGCACTCCAGCCTGGGCAAGAAGAGCAAAACTTAGTTTCAAAAAATAAAAAAATTTTTAAAAATAAGAACAAAAAATAAGATGGACTAAGATAAGAGGAGATGGGCAGACCTCCATCAGGAGGTAGAAGGAGGCCACATGAGAAAAATGGCAGCACCCCGCCAAGTTGAGAAAGCCCCCTCCATGCCAACGCCCTAGCTCCCGGGCCACGGAGCTCTCACCAGGGGCCTTGGCACGTGCCTGGCACTTTCCCCATATTAACTCAGGGCACCTTCACTGTGGATCTCAGAGGGAGCTGACATAATCACACCCCCCCACTCACAGGGTTGTGGTCAAGAGCAGATGAGTTCATCAGGGTCAGCCACGCCGCAGTGCAGGACTCCACAGGCTTTGCAAATGCTGGCTCTCATCACTGTCATCCCCGTTCTCCAGATGAGGACACAGCAACTGACAGACAGGAAGCACTCAGCCTCATTCTGCAGCCGGGGATGCTGACACTCAGTGTGGTAATGCACTCAGGCTCATACAACCTTCTAGAGCTGGGACGGCATCTGACTGGCCCTGTCCTGCTGCCAGTGATTGTCCCCGCCCCTCCTCTGTGCTTGAGCTAGTTTGAGTAGGTTTCTTCTCCTGCCAAGTGACAGGAAGAGTCTATAGCCCAGTTCAGAGTTTCAACAGCTTCCTGAGTGACTGGTGGGCTCCAGTCATAATTTCCTATATCTGGGCCCAGAGAAGGGACATTTGCTTCCTAGAAAAACAAGGAAGCATCTAAGTGGGTCAGGCCAAGCCCCCTCTGACCCAGCATTGCTCTGGGGGCAGGGACAGCAACTGAGCACTTCTCTTGGCCAGATGCTATGCCAGCTGCATTACACTGCACCCCAGGGGCAAGCTGGGCTCAACCACGTCCTCCCCATGGCCCGCACTAGCTAAACGAAACAGTAACAAACCACACGGGCATGCGTTCAACCATGTGGAATGGTAGAAAAACGTTTACCCATACCAGAGAAAATTTTTTTTTCTTGAAACAGAGTCTCACTTGTTTGCCCAGTGTGGAGTGCAGTGGCCTGATCTCAACTCACTGCAACCTCCACCTCCAGGGTTCAAGCGATTCTCCTGCCTCAGCCTCCTGAGTAGCTGGGACTACAGGCACCTGCCATTATGGCCAGATAGTTTTTATATTTTTAGTAGAGGTGGGGATTCACTATGTTGGCCAAGCTGGTCTCAAACTCCTGACTTCAGGCGATCCACTCGCCTCGGCTTCACAAAGTGCTGGGATCACAGGCGTGAGCCACCACGCCCGGCCCAGAAACAGCTTCCAACCAAGCTACTTCCTACTCCCCAAGCGCTTTTCTGCACAGGGTGCCAGAGCCTTTACAGACAGGGGTTCAGTTACCTTCCTGCATCTCCAAAGAGGCAAAATCGTGGTTCCTCTTTGTGGTCAGCTTTTACACAACCAAGTTCAACGAGCCACTAGAGAGGAAGAAAAACAGGCCTGGGGGCCCTGGTGACTTGCCAGCTGGTTCAGCCCAACACTCACTCCACCAAGAGCACCTCAGGATACCCAGGTTCAGGTAGAAAAGCCAAGCCCTCTCTCATTTCTGAATCTCAATGAACCCCACCTGGCCCTGAGCCCCCCTGCCTCCTGGCTCCCATTCCTACCTGTCCAGGTGACTCAGATATTCCTGCTGGTTCTGAAAGCCAAAGCTCTGACTGGAGGAAACGAGTAATCAGGAGACACCCACCTGCTGGGCTGTAGGAGCCCATACCACTGACAGGGAAGAGGATGTCGGAGTCATTGTGCAGCACCTTCAGCGGAGCCCAGCTGTGCATCTGGGAGAGGCAGGTGTTCCCATCCAGTGGCCTAAGGTGAAAGAACACAGCTGCAGGACAGGCCAAAGAGCCTGGAGGCCTCATGACTCACCAACAAGCATCGGCCGGTATCCATGGTGCCCTCCTGAGAACTAACCAGGCCATGGCATGGCTGAGAACAGAAGGAGGTGTGGGCCTGGGAGGCGGAGCATGGAGTCCAGATCCAGACCTCTTGCGTTTGTTCTCTCAACCAGTGTTTACTGAGCATATACTATACACCAGGCACTGGGCAGCAAAAGAACCAGTGAACAGTGTTGATCCTGCCCTTAGGGAGCTTGCAGTTTGGTGGGGGGCACAGACACGAATCAAATAATCCTCCAAGAAGCTGTAAATGGTAGCTCAGATCGTGGAGGAAGGTCATTCCAGGAAGGTCGTGGAAGGCTGCCTGGAAGATGCGGGGCTTAAGGAGGGAGCTGGAGGAAGCCCAATCCCCCATTTAAGAGGAAGGACAGAGGCTTGAGGGAGGGGACAGCACATGCATCACGTGCCGTCTGCTCCAGGTTCCAAAATGACAGCAGCCACTTGACCTGAGGCTAGTGTTGCTCTGCCTCACTGCTTCTCATCCCCTCGTGGGTAAAGGGACAGAATCAGACCAGTCATGTCTGGGTCCCTTCCAAGAAAGGGAGTCGGCTCAATTATTAACCAGGCTCACATACTTTGTTATATTGTCACCTTACCCACAAAGTACAAAACTCTAACGTGTACCATCTTTGTAACACCAGGCAGTGTGGTTGAGTGTGTTTGGGAGTAAATACCCGCTGCAGCACTTGCCTCTGAGCAATAGAGCAACGTTAATAAATACCAGGAGGTAGTTTGTAGTACCGTCATACCCCGTATCTGCATTACATCGGTATCCGCCGTGCCATAAACCCCTTGCAAGTCTGAGGATGCTCAAAGTCCCTGGTTTGGTTTCTTCTTTTTAGAGTCAGGATCTTGCTCTGTTGCCCATGTTGGAGTGCAGTGGCACGATCATAGTTCACTGCAACCTTGAGATCCCAGGCTTCAGCAAGCCTCCTGCCTCAACCTCCCAAGGAATTTGGACTCCAGGCATGAGCCACCATACCCAGCTAATTTTTTGTTTTGTTTTGTTTTCTGTGAAGACAGAGTCTTGCTATGTTGGCCAGGCTGGTCTAAAAAATCCTAGCCTCAAGCAATCCTCCCGCCTCAGCCTCCCCAAGTGCTAGGATTACAGGCATAAGCCACCTCGCCTGGCCTCAAGTCCCTGATGTGAAATGGTGTAGTAACTGCATACGCACATCCTCTCACATATGTACTCTAAATAATTTCTAGATTGCTTATGATACCCAATATAATTTAAATTCTACATAAGTAGCTGTTACACTGTATTTTTATTTGTATTATTTTTATTGTTATTTTTTATTCTTTCGTCATATTTTTGATACACAGTTGAAACCATAGATGTGGAACCCACAGATGCAGCACCCATGGATGCAGAGAGCCAACTGCACTCTAAGGTTTACAACGTCATCTTGTATCTCAGTAGATAAAGAAGACCAAAGCAGACCATAATCATACCCACTTATGAAAGGAGAGGAAGAGGGCAGGGGAGGGAGAGGGATGGGCAGACAGAGGGAGCAGGGGCAAAAGAAGAAAGAGTGTGTGGCTTGTCCAAGGCCATCAGCCCTAAGCAGCAGAACCAAGGCTGTGGGACTAGAGCCCAGGTCTTCCAAATCCAAGTGCACTGGGTCTCTTTTCTCCTGTCCACAACTGACATTACTTATACAGTTTGTCTTTATTTTAGAGCTACTCTAAAATGAACAAATATTGTCTGTAATAGACCAGAGAGATACATATTTGAGGCTTTGTGACATATTCTTCTTTGTTGGTGTCTCTTCACAACTCTTTAAAAATCTAACCAAAAAAAAAAAAAAATCTAACAATCATTCACTGCTTGGGGGTGGATTTGGCCTGCAGGCTTGGATTGCCAGCTCCTATTTGAGACGCTTATCAGGCAGAAGTCTCCTTTCAGCCCTCTCCAGCTTTTGGCCAGACATCTGGCACAGAGCGAGAAACGCTGGAGGAAATAATCATAGTAGAGTTTTGCAAGATGTATCATTCAACCATGGCAATAACACAATGAGGCTTTCAGACAGCAGGGTGCGGGCAAAAGAAGAGCTGCTCCCATCTGGGTCCTAACATCGAGCCCAACCTGGGTGGAGTCCTGGGTGAACTTGGCCGTGCCTTGGGAATCTGCCAAGAGGCGCCCTCCTGAGGCTCTGACCCGGCCACTGGGGACCACGGGGCAGGCACCCAGAGGTGGTCAGGGGTGCCCTTTCAGGAGAAGGCAGCAAAAGCAGCCAGTCCCTTCTCAGCCACTCCACTGGCTCGGGGCAGGTGCAACGTTCTGCTGGTTTCTAAGATAATTCTTGACCCTTCCCCACAACATATGCAAGTGCAAGGTCAAGCCAGGCCCCAAGAGGATGAGGTTCCAAACCCGAGAAGTGAGCCTCAAGGACCACAGCCTCAAAATGAGTTACATTAAAGATTGCTGGCCAGGAACAGTGGCTCACACTTGTAATCCCAGTACTTTGGGAGGCCGAGGGAGAAGGATCACTTGAGCCCAGGAGTTTGAAACCTGCCTGGGAAACATAACAAGAGTCCTGTCTCTACAAAAAAATTTAAACATTAGCCAGGTATGGTGTTGCACACTGTAGACCCAGCGACTGGAGGGGCTGAGGTGGGGGGATCTCTTGAGCCTGGAAGGTCGAGGCTGCAGTGAGCCGAGGTCATGCCACTGCCTCCAGCCTGGGCCAAAGAGCAAGACCTTGTCTCCAAAAAAAAGAAAATAAATAATAATAACTATAATAATAATAACAGGCCAGGCTCTGTAGCTTACACCAGTAATCCCAGCATTTTGGGAGGCCTAGGCGGGTGGATCACCTGAGGTCAGGAATTCAAGACCAGCCTGGCCAACATGGTGAAACCTGTCTCTACTAAAAATACAAAAATTAGCTGGGTGTGGTAGTGGGTACCTGTAATCCCAGCTACTTGGGAGGGTGAGGCAGGAAAATCACTTGAACCCGGGAGGCAGAGGTTACAGTGAGCCGATTGTACCACTGGACTCCAGCCTGGGTGACAGAGCAAGACTCTGTCTCAAAAAAGATCTATGTATATTAATTCATTAGGTCATCTTCATAACACTGAACCATAATTTGAGATGTTTTGAGATCCTAAACGTTAAGACGTCAAGACTTAAACTACAAAATCTTCCGCTGTTAACTGTCTCCCTGCAGCTGCACATTTAGGTCAGCTCCAGTGTTCTGCTTCTCTGAATAAGGACTTAGGTATGTAGATGGGGCAACTTTTCCCTGAGTGGAGGGTATGTCCTCCAGGCAGCTTCCTGTACTCAGATTGCTAAATCAAGAGGGATAAACATCCTTCAGTTCATGCCCGTTTGTCAAACTGCTCTCCCCCATGGCCATCAACTACTCCAGCCCAACTGCTTCCAGCTATCTACGAGGGCAGCCCCTGGGCACCACCCCTGCAGCCTCATTCATCCCACAGACACTGAGTGAATGCTATGGGATGTGCCTGAAACTGAGGAGCCACTGACAGCAAGATCTTTCCCTTCCACCAGGGCATGAACCCAAGGTCTCCACAAATACGATGGGCAAAATATGAGGTCTTGTTTCACTTTGCATTTGCTTAACTGCTAGTGAGATGAGGAATAGCGAGATGCCGTACATGTTTATAGTCCTTTCCGAATTACGTTTCCCCCTACTTCCCTACTGGTATCACAGAGCACATATAAAGCGATAGGAAAAGCCCTGTCTGGGCCTGGCCCAGTGGCCCATGCCTGCAATCCCAGTACTTTGGGAGGCCAACATGGGAGGATCCCTTGAGGCCAGGAAGTAAAGAACAATGCTTTGAGACCCCATTTCTATTAAAATTAGCCAGGTGTGGCGGCATGCACATGTAGTCCTAGCAACTCAGGAGGCTGAGGCAGGAAGATCACTTGACCCTAGGAGTTCCGAGCTGCAGTGAACAATGATCATGCCACTGCAATCCAGCCTGGATGACAGAGCAAGATCTGTCTCAAAAAGAAAAAAAAAAAACAAAGAACAAAAGAACAAACCCTGACTATAATAAAAACACTGACCCTTTTAAAGAAAAATATAAAAAGCAAAGCCAATACTTGTGATAAATACTGAGGCAGGAGAAACAAGACTTCCTCAGAAGTGAGTTTAATGACCAGTAAAGCCCTGTCTGGGCCAGGCCCAGTGGCCCATGCCTGTGCCTGTAATCCCGGTACTCTGGGAAACCAACATGGGACGATCACTTGAGGCCAGGAAGTCAAGACCAACCTGGGCAATGCCTTCAGATCCCACTTCCATAAAAAATTCTATAAAAAATTACTCCACAGATTACACTGAGGTGTAAGCCCAACTTTGACCAACAGAGGATCTTAAGAACAACAGGGCAGCAGACTCCGCCAGCGGCTTTAGAAATCCACAGTGAGCTTCTCCTGGTCTCGGCACGTTCCCCTCACACGTCTGCTGTACAGCAGCCCCCCTGACCTTCCCTATGAACACTAGCTTAGAATCAAAATCAAAGCATTACTCAGCAGGCCATCCCATCATTCCGCTGTGCCTTCTCCAGGCTGCTCTGTGGAAGGGTCAATCAAGATCCCTCTTTCTGCCAGGAGAGCTGTCCGGAGTCTGCAGGAGGCCCTCTGGCCTCGGAGGGCCCAGGCCATATGAAGGTCACCCTGCACTGTGCTGGGCATTTACACATCACAATGCTGGGGGCTGCCTTGGCTCACACACCAGCCTCACCCATGGGGCTATACTCAGTGGCCTCAGCAAGCAGCATCTCCTCAAAGGCCCAGATCACGAAGTAATGGCACATGGCCAGGTGTGGAGGCTCACGCCTTTAATCCCAGCACTCTGAGAGGCTCAAGCAGGTAGATCACTTGAGCTCAGGAGTTCAAGACCAGCCTGGCCAACATGGTGAAACCCTATCTCTACTAAAAATATTAAAAAATTAGCCAGGCGTGTTGGTACATTCCTATCGTCTCACCTAAACTGGAGGCTGAGGCAGGAGAACGGCTAGAACCCGGGAGGCAGAGGTTGCAATGAGCTGAGACTGCACCACTCCAACCTGGGACATGGAGCAAGACTCCGTTCCAAAAAAAAAAAGCACCTGTGAGGGTTAATTGTATGTGTTAATTTGGCTGGGTCACAATACCCAGATATTTGGTCAAACATTATTCTACATGTTTCCATAAGGGTACTTTTTAGATGAGATTAACATTTAAATCAGTAGATTTGGGGTGAAACAGATTACACTGCATAATGTAGGTGGGCTTCCTGAAAGCAGTGTGAGGCCCCGATAGGAAAAAGATGGACCTTCCAGAGGAAGAAGAAATTCCCCCACAGATTGCCTCTGGACTTGAACTGCAACTGTTCCCTGGATCTCCAGTCCACATAACTATCCTGCAGATTTTGGACTCCCCAGTCCCACAATCACGTGTGCCAATTCCTTAAAATATATCAAGAGAGAAGACCGGGCACAACAGCTCACACCTATAATCCCAGCACTCTGGAAGGCTGAGGCAGGTGGCTCACTTAAGGTCACGTTTGAGATCAGCCTGGCCAAAGGGGGGAACCCCATCTCTATTAAAAACACAAAAGAATAGCCGGGGATGGTGGGTGTCTGTAATTCCAGCTACTCGAGAGGCTAAGACATGAGAATCGCTTGAACCTAGAAGGCAGAGGTTGCAGTGAGCTGAGATCATGCCACTGCACTCTAGGCTGGGTGACAGAGAAAGACTTCACCTCAAAAAAAAAAAAGAAAGCAGAGAGAGACACAGACAGAAACAGAGACAGATAGAGATGGAGTTAGAGGTAGAAACTGAGGCAAAAATAGAGCAAGACAGAGAAGGAGATACACACATCCACACACAGAACGCCCCCCTCAGCCCCGCCCCGCTGATTCTGTTTCTCTGGAGAGCCCTGAATAACACAGCAGGTCACAAGACTTGGATGCCAGGTACAAAAACATTTATACCCTATGAGCAAGAACAAGGCCACTGAAAAGCTGCCCTAATAAATAGTTCCATCATAGGAAAAAAATCTTGTCTGTGAAAATATTCATTTGAGAACAGCTGATAAAAAAAGCAAAAATAAAAGCCATCAACCTAAATACCCAACAAAAGGGGAAACATTTCACCAGTCATAACAAGTTGATCTGACTGAACAGCAACTGATCTGACAGAACAGGGTTCTGAGGAGAAACGGAACCAATGAATGTGTGCATGGATAGAGACCAACAGACAGACAGGCGGACAGACAGACAGACAGACAGGTAGGTAGGTAGGTAGGTAGGTAGGTAGGTAGGTAGGTAGGTAGGTAGGTAGACAGACAGACAGACAGACAGACAGACAGGTTTATACGGAGGAACTGGTCCATGCAACTGCAGAGGCCAAGAAGTCCCACGACCCACAGTCCACAAGCTGAAGAGCCAGGAAAGTTGGTGGTGTGGTAAAGTCCAAGTCTGAAGCCTGAGAACCAGGGGAGCAGATGGTGGGAGTCCCAGGCCCACAGCAGAAAACCCATGTCCCAGCTGAAGCTAGCAGGCAAAAAGGAAAGAATCCCTCCCTTCCTTCACCTTTCGCTCTGCTCAGGCCTTCAGTGGATTGGATGCTGTCCACCCACACTGGGGAGGGCTGTCTCCTTTACTGAGGCCACCGAGTCCAACACTAACGTCCCCAGAAACATCCTCACTGATGCACCCAGAAGTAACGTTCAATCTGGATACCCCACAGCCCAGTTAAGTTGACACACAAAATTAACCATCACATCAACAAATCAATATTCATAATTATGTAGAAACATGAAAAACATTTGACAGAATAGCTAGGCATGATGGCTGACACCTGTAATCCCAGCACTTTGGGAGGCAAGGCAAGCAGATCACGTGAGGCCAGGTGTCCAAGACCAGCCTGGCCAACATGGTGAAACCCCATCTCTACCAAAAATACACAAAGTAGCCAGGTGTGGTGGTGTACACCTGTAGCCCAGCTACTCGGGAGGCTGAGGCACGAGAATCACTTGAACCCCAGAGGCAGGTTACAGTAAGCCAAGATCATGCCATGGCACTCCAGCCTGGGCAACAGAGTAAGACAATGCCTTAAAAAAAAATGACAGTATAAGCTTTGGATTACAGCATATCTGAATCCAAATTTCAACTCTGCCAACGGCTTTGACAAATCTTCTCTCTATAGAATCCTGTTCTATCTATAAAATGAGAATGATACACACTAATCTCACATGGTTGCTAGAAGTCTTACAATAAAGTGTATAAATCACCTGCAGCACCTGGCATATCTCGGATGATCAACAAAAACACTATTAGTACAAGCATCCATGCAGAAAGGGACTAGAGTAAAAATTTAAAAACAAAAATAGGCACAGTCTCATCAGAAAAAAAAACCCTAATTTTAAAACAACATGAAAATGAAAATCTTAGGGCTAGAGGCATACTGTGGCCTAAAGAATACCATAAGATTTAGGCCACACAGAAAGATACATTTCTGTATATTCATGTTATGCTTTTTATTTTTTTTTAGAGATGCAGTCTTGCTGTGTTGCCCAGGCTCGTCTCAAACTCCTGACCTTAAGCAATCCTCCCACCTCAGCCTCCCAAAGTGCAGACAATACAGGCATGAACCACTGCACCCAGCCTCATTTTACACTTTAATGGACTGGATTTTGCAGTAGTCATGATTAGGATGGCACTGTGCACTACAAAGCCTAAGAGGTAACTGGCTTATCTGGGCTTTTGGGGGGATTTTTTTGAGGAGTTTCACTCTTGTTGCCCAGGCTGGAGTGCAATGGGATCATCTCGGCTCTGCCTCCCATGTTCAAGTGATTCTCCTGCATCAGCATTCCAAGTATCTGGAGTTACAGGTATGCAACATCATGCGGGGCTAATTTCGTATTTTTTTAGTAGAGAAGGGGTTTCATCATGTTGGTCAGACTGGTCTTGAACTCCTGACCTCAGGTGATCCACCCACCTCAGCCTCCCAAAGTGTTAGGATTACAGGTGTTAGCCACCATGCCTAGCCAACTCCACTGTTAAAGCAGCACGTGCAGGTAACTTACTGCTATTCGCATCCCTGCAGATAAACGTAGAAGTTACCCTACTACAACTATTCTACTAACCCGCCTTCTTCCTGAGCTTCCTGGGCTAGTGGCAAGTCAGAGATGCTAGGAAAATACAGTCAATGAAAATGACAGATGTATATATAAAGCAAAAATTTCAAGGCACACATTGTGACCTTAACTTTATATTAAGTGCCCTCAAATTGTACTCCCTTTCCCTCTTTTAGTTCTCACAGGAATAGCAAATAACACTCCTTCCAAGTAACACTCCTAAATCAACACCTGAAGAATGAATGATGCCCTGAGCAAACATAAAACTTGCAGTCCTATTTCACCCAATACCATAGAAACAGAAAACGGTGAACCTAACCCCTCCTCATTAAAAGCGAAAGGGGAGGCTGGGCACCGTGGCTCATGCCTGTAATCCTAGCACTTTGGGAGGCGGAGGCAAGCAGATCACTTGAGGTCAGGAGTTCGAGAACAGCATGGCCAACATGGTGAAACCCCATCTCTACTAAAAATACAAAAAGTAGCCAGATATGGTGGGTACCTGTAATCCCAGCTACTCGGGAGGGTGAGGCAGGAGAGTCACTTGATCCCAAGAGGTGGAAGTTGCAGTGAGCTGAGATCACTCCACTGCACTCCAGCCTGGGGGACAGTGACACTCCATCTCACACACACACACACAAAAGCATGCGGGGAACTCACTTCTCAAGCGACTCCGAGTGGCCCCTGTGCTTCTTTCCTGATGAGTTTCCATACATGTCATCTTCGTTTTCATCCACATCTTCATCATCAATGCTTTTCACATCAAGCTTCTGGTACCCAAACTCCCCGTTCAAAGACAGGGAATCAATTTTCCATGAGTTACTGCTCTGACTTCCATTGGAATTTGGCCCGAAGGGGCTTTCAAAGGCCGACATGATATTGACAGAGGAGCGGTCAGAGTTCTCCTCTGAGCTCTCCCCTGCCCCAGGTATCTTTTTAAATACATCCCCAGAGTTCTGCTCATCTTCCTCATCATCAAATGAGATAATGTTGGTCACTTTCTTTTTCTTCTTCCGCTCCTTTTTGCATTTGGCATCTAGCAAAAAAAAAAAAAGATTTGGTATAAGAAAAAGTAGGCAAGACAAAAGGATGATCAAACAACTCACCTCCAGGTTACGGAAAATACTATTCAACTGAGAAATACACTGTAACATTAATTCAGACTTTTAAAAAATCCTCAATAAAAAACTGTCTACAGAAGATCGAGCAGAATGGATGCAGGCCTCTACCTCTGATTTAAATAAACACACCACAGAGCACACACTGAAACTGTTCTAAAAGCAGTCACTTTGATGTGAAAGATGCTACCATTATCAAAATGATCTTCAGTGCTTCATTTGAAAAATATTCTCATGGCTGTAGATGAGCCCATGAAAACCAGCTGGGGGGTATGGTCAACTGTTGAACAGCCTCAAATTCCTGCCAGTCCTGTGCAATGCCCCTTCGCAATGGGGCTTTGTGGTTCCTCCCAGCCAGAGATGTCTATTTCTGTACCCTCTTGAATCTGGCTGGTGTAGTGCTCTGCTTTTTTTTTCTTTAAAAGTCAAGGGGTCTCACTCTATTGCCCAGGCTGGAGTGCAATGGCGCAATCATAGCTCACTGTAACCTCAAATTCCTGGAATCAAACAATCCTCTGGCCTCAGACTCCCGAGTAGCTGGGACTACAGGCACATGCCACAACACTCAGCTAATTTTATTATTTTTTTTTTTAGAGATGAGGTCTTGCTGTGCTGCCCAGGCCAGTCTCATAACCCCTGGCCTCAAGCAATCCTCCCACCTCAGCCTCCTAAATTGCTGGGATTATAGGCATGAGCCACCATGCCCTGCTTTTACAAATAGAATGTGACAGAAATGGCCACGTACAGTGGCTCACGCCTGTAATCCCAACACTTTGGTAGATCACTGGAGGTCAGGAGTTCCAAACCAGTCTGGCCAACATGGCAAAATCCTGTCTCTACTAAAAATACAAAAAAAAAATTAGTCAGACATGTGGTGAGTGCCTGTAATCCCAGCTATTTGGGTGACTGAGGCAGGAGAATTGATGGAAACTGGGAGGCGGAGGTTGCAGTGAGCCAGAGGTTGCAGTTAGCCAAGATCGTGCCATTGCACTCCAGTCTAGGTGACAAAGCAAGACTTCCTCTCAAAAAAAAAATGTGGCAGAAATAACACTGTGTGAGTTTCTAGTGCCTAGGCATAAAAAAGGTCTCACAGCTTTGCCTTCATCTTCTCAGACAGCAGCCCTGACCCCACACATACAGAAGGCAGTTCAGCTGACTACAGGATGAGAGGCCATGGGTAGAACCCGAACTGCCCCAGGATTGATTCCAGACATGTGGGTGGGGCCATCTTGGATCTTCCAGTGTAACCACCAGCTCCCATGAATGAGCCCAGGGGACCCAGCAGAAGAGCCACCAAGCCAACCTACATAAAAAAGTAACGAACTGTGGTGATTTTAAGCCACTACATTTTTTAATTACTTGTTATATAACACAGGCTAACTGAAACAGAAATCAAGCCTGCTTTAGTGACCAGCACTCAGAGAAGACTCTTTGTGCCATATAATCATCACGCTTGGACGTAAAACACTTTGAGCCAATTCCAAAAATCAAATCCATCTAAACCAATGTGTGATGCTGCAAGGCCTCACTGGTATAGCACAACTCTGAGATTACCTCAAAAGTAGAGTTCCAAAAATGGGTGGGACCGCTTCTCCTCTGGGGGTAGAAATCTCTTTGTTACACAAAGCCCTCAAAAGCCCTGTCTCCTACATCATTCATGCAGGGTCTCTACTGGAGAAGCAGAGGGCAAGACAGACAAGGTCACTGCATACCAAAGACACCATGGGATTCTGTACTTTCACCATCCATAATTCCAAAGGGATGGCCACAATTACTGCCTTGCTTAAGAGATTTGAGAATAGTAAGTACTTAAGCCCAAAATTTCCAATTTCAACCAGGTATGGTGGCTCATACTTGTAATCCCAGCACTTTGGGAGGCCAAGGCAGGAGGATCACTTGAGGCCAGGAGTTCAAGACCAGCCTGGGCAACATGGCAAGACTCTGTCTCTACACATACATACACACACACATATACACATACACACACAACAAAATTTCCAATTTTGCTGTAGCAACATCTTAATGTCCCAAAAGTCTCAAGGGGTATTAAAAACTTACCAAATTAACCTTAACTGAATCAACTTTCTTTTCTTATTTAATTTTTTTAATTAAAAATTTTAAAAAACAGGCTGGGTATGGTGGCTCACACCTGTAATCCTAGCACTTTGGGAGGCCAAGGCAGGCAGGTCACTTGAGGTCAGGAGTTCGAGACCAGCCTGGCCAACATGGTAAAATGCCATCTCTGCTAAAAATACAAAAAGTAGCCAGGCATATTTGTGTGCGCCTGTAGTCCCAGCTACTCGGGAAGTTGAGGCAGGAGAACCGCTTGAACCCAGGAGGTGGAGGTTGCAGTGAGCCGAGATCATGACACTGTACTCCAGCCTGGGCAACAGAGTGAGACTCTGTTTCAAAAAAAAAAAAAAGAGTTAAAAAATTGAGACGAGGTCTCACTACATTGCCCATGCTGGTCTAGAACCCTTGAACTCAAGCGATCCTCCTGCCTTGGCCTCTCAAAGTGCCAGGATACAGGTGTGAGCCACCGAGCCGAGCCTGAATCAACTCTCTTTTGCCTCCCAGAGCCTAGAGTCAAAGCTGACAACTCCTCTCTTCCCTGAGGCCTCCACTTAAATGCCATCCCCAATGGGAGGCAAGCCCAGTGGTAATGACAGATGCAACTTATAGCAGCCTATGCTTGGTTTTCATCTTTTTTATCCTAAGGATCATAAATTATATAATTTGTCATGAACTACCCACCCACACCCATCCCGAAGCAGACTGCGGACTACCTGCTGGCAATCTGTCTTTCTATTCAGCTCACTGCCTAGCACACAAGAACACGATGAAGGAACAAATAAAGGAATGAATGAATGAGGATCAACGCCATCTGGCTCCCCGTGTCTCTCACACTCTCACTTTCCGTTTGCTGTGGCTGAGCTGCTCATTTTTCCACCCTGCAATTCCTCCATCTAGGTAAGGCCATCAGAGCCCTTTCAGAGTGAATGAGGGTAAGAAACAGAAACACAAATATGAATGGAAAATCCAAGTGCACTGGACTCCATTCCCCTTGGAACGACTTTCATGTGACGGGGTGTGTCCGTCCACCTCATCAGCCACATTCTGCTTCCCTCTGCTCTGCCTCGAGCATAGCTCCTGCTCACCAGCGCTGACGTTCCTGGACACGACGGGCAGCGGGTCGGTCTCCTGTTCGGGTTTGATGAGGATGGAGACAGCAGAGGAGGCTGTGATCTCCCTGAACAGGCTGCTCACTCCTTGCGTGGACTCCTTCAGCAAGGAGGTCACATTCTGCGTTGACTCCTTTAAGAGGTCTGAAACGGTGGGAGCAAACTTACTCTGCCCGTTCAAATCCTTGTTGTCGATGTTAATCGCAAAGAGTATGGAGTTCAGTCCTGCCCAAAAAAATGGAAAAGTCTGGAGTGCTTGCTAATGGGCAGTCATACCTCTAACAAGAGAAGGCAGCTGCAGACAACAGAGCACACGAGAGGAGACACACTGATCTTAAACAGATATTTAAAAACCTTTCCCACAGAGGTTGTAGTGAGCCAAGATCGCACCACTGCACTCCAACCTGGGTGACAGAGTAAGACTCTGTCTCGAAAACTACAACAACAGAAACACCTCCCTTGGCTGAGTGCGGTGGCTCACACCTATAATCCCAGCACTTGAGGAGGCCGAGGAGGGCGGATCATGAGGTCAGGAGATCGAGACCATCCTGGCCAACATAGTGAAACCCCGTCTACTAAAATACAGAAAAATTAGCCAGGCATGGTGGCATGTGCCTGTAGTCCCAGCTGCCCAAAAGGCTAAGGCAGGGGAACACTTGAACCCGGGAGGCAGAGGTTGCAGTGAGCCAAAATCGCACCACTGCACTCCAGCCTGGCAACAGAGTAAGACTCAGTCTCAAAAAAAAATAAAATAAAATAAAAACTCCTACAAAACTGGGGTCAGCAGATACCCATTATCATGGGAGTTGAGTCATGCCACATTCTCTCCCTGACAGCCTGGAAGACAAATAGGAATAAGAAGTCAGATGGGAGAAGGTGAAGACACAAGCTCTGGGATCAGGCTGCCTGGGGGTGAATCCCAGCACTGCCACCTACTAGCTACAAAACCTTAGTCCAGCAACTTACTATCTCTCTGTACTCCAGTCGCCTAATCTGTAAGATGGGGACAATATTATCTCCCTCACAGGATTCTAAGTATTAAAGGTACTCACTCACGAAAACACTCAGCCCAGTAAACCATCAAATGTGCACTGATAGCAGCACTGTCATTACTGTGGGCAGAAACTTACACTGGTATCTTATAATCTACAAAGGAAATCATGGTCAAATCCTTTTTCTCATCAATGAACAGGACATAACCCCAAATACATAAGACTTTGTATAAACTTTCAAGGAAAAACAAAAAGGAGGCAACAAAGAACTTGGAAAGAGGAAGCAAGCTGCCCCCTTCAGTCCGGCTGATTCCACCTTTCACCCTTTGAGTCAAACAGCAGTGTAACAGTCCGCAGGGTAACATCAACCCAGGGCCTCCATGTTGACTAATCATGTGCATGACTCCTGATCTCACATGATTCTCTCACAGCCCCATGAAGTTGACTGCTGAGATAGCATGATTCCCACCTCATAGAGAGGAAAGAAAAGGTAGCAAAGCTTACAGCATCCACCCCAGGTCACTAGGTAGCAAGGGGTAACACCAGAATTCAAAGGTAGGTCTCCCACCTCCAATTCCCCCCAATGCATATTACATCTCCAAAGCCCAACTAAAAACCTTCAAATCTATGCTTTCTCTGCCAGGGTCTCACATTCCAGATAAATCAACCCAACATTCTGGCCTGGCACAGTGGCTCATCCCTGTAATCCCAACACTTTGGGCTCAGGAGTTCGAGACCAGTCTGGCCAACATAGTGAAACCACATCTCTACTAAAATACAAAAATTAGCCGGGTGTGGTGGCAGACTCCTACAATCCTAGCTTCTTCAGAGACTGAGGCAGGAGAATTGCTTGAACCCAGGAGGTGGAGGTTGCGGTGAGCCAAGATTGCACACAACACTGCACTCCAGCCTGGGTGACAGAGTGAGGCTCTAAGAAAAAAAAAAAAAGGATGCAAAATGGACCCAACATTCAATGCTAGTAAAAAAAGGACAGTAGCAAGTGACTCATTAAGTTGTTGAGGGACAGGGAAGAATCACAGCATCCCCTGGGGTTGTGGATGTACCCCAAGGCAGCCCCATTGCTCCCAAGTGTCACAAGGCCTGGCGCTCTGGTCTGGGCGAGGCTTACCAGCTGCCATGGTAGGAAGCATGCTAGACCTCTCTTCATCCATCACAAAAGACCAATCTTCATAAAAAGTGCTGCAGATTGAAAGAGAAAAGGAAACAGTTCTTAGCAGTGGTTCCCTGTGTCCATTGACCAGGCAATTCTATTAGCTCCCTGGAAGATCTGCACCTGGGCACCTCAGGAGGGATATGATTTGTCTGAGGTCTCTGCTGGTTTAAAGCTTCTGGTTATGAACAGAAGATGGAACACATACATCCTACAACTTCCTTGCTGGTACCCTGACACCCCCAGCTTTAGAATACTAAAATAGACATGATATGTAAATGTATCTATAAAGCAGCAAAGTAGAAGGAAGCAGACAGATGGGTGACTTCCACTCAAGCAATGACCCCAAGAGACAGACAGGAAATCTAAGCCCAGCCAACAGGGCTTGCCTGATTTGCCTAATACAAGAAGAGACCATTTCAGATGGAAATCACAGAGCCTCTATGGCTTCATTAACCAGGGCATTTAATATGATGCCTGTCTTGGCCAGGTGCAGTGACTCACACCTGTAATGCCAGCACTCGGGAGGCCGAGGTGGCTGGGGGGGATCATTTGAGGTCAAGAGTTCAAGACCAGCCTGGCCAACATAATGAAACCCTGTCTCTACTAAAAATATAAAAAATTATCCATGTATAGTAGCAGGCGCCTGTACTCCCAGCCACTTGGGAAGCTGAGGTAGGAGAATCACTTGAACCTAGAGGTTCAGTGAGCAGAGAATGAACCACTGTAGTCCAGCTTGGAAGAAAGAGCGAGACTTTGCCTCAAAATAATAACAATAATAATAATAACAATGTAATGCCTGCCTGGGTTACCTGAATGCCCAAGTTATCCTTGGAAAGGGCTAGGAGGCTAAAAAGGCCCCACAAATCTAGATGGCAGGTGAGATAGGGGTGTCAGGGAAGCCTACAGGGCCTGTCCAAGCTCATCTGGCCAAAAAATGATCCAGCCGGGGCTTAAACGCTGGTCTCCCAAGTCCAACTTCCAAGCTCTCTCTGACTCCCTGTTAAGATACAGCAACCAAAAATCCCCAGTGCCGTAACTTCCCCTCCAGGTCATTGAATTCCAAATTAATGGAGGCAAAATTCAATTTCAGTAAAGCAAAATCAGAGATAAGCAACCTGTAGTTGAGTGAGGGACTGGAAAAATTAGCCACTGAAGTGACTGAATACGACCAACAGAAAGGGAGAAGAGACATATTTCCGATATACTTACCCAGAAAATGTAAGTATATGCACAAACCACATGCTCAAGCTGACATTCTGACTGCACCTGATTCCCAAAATCATGATTCTTTAAAACTGTGAGCCCATGGCCGGGCACAGTGGCTCACGCCTATAATCTCAGCACCTTGGGAAGCCGAGGTGGACGGATCCAAGGTCAGGAGTTTGAGACCCATCTGGTCAACACAGAGAAACCCCATCTCTACTAATAATACAAAAAAATTACCCGGGTGTGGTGGCACACGCCTGTAATCCCAGCTACTAGGGAGGCTGAGGCAGGAGAATCGCATGAACCTGGCAGGCAGAGGTTGTAGTGATATGACTTGATATCGCGCCATTGCACTCCAGCCCAGTCAACAGTGCAAGACTCCGTCTCAAAAAAAAAAAAAGTCTGAGCCCGTTTTGTGCGTCTAAATGAATGTGTTTTCCCCACATCAGGTTAGGGAAGTGGCTAGTGATCCAGGTAAGGTCAACTGTGATTCTTAACTGCTGGACTCGCTTCTTGTTCACTTCAACTTTGAGACTGAGTATGTAACGCTGAACTACTTGTAAATGATATGCTGCAGAGAGCCTCCCAGAAATTCACTTCCACAAACTGGAGTATGTTCTCCTCAACCAAAGTTGGTTAATGCCCCAGAGATTCAGACATTCTCAGCCCCTGGGTTCTGACCCTGAGCAGTACACAGGTGCCATCAGGGTCGGTCCTCTCGGCTCCCAAGCCCTCCCATTTTAAACTCATAGAGGTTACCATACAAGTGAACAAGGCACCACAAGCAGCAGAGAACTTTAAGTGTATTTTTAGAGTCCCAGTGCACAATACCAGAAGACCTGAGACATGACCAGTAGAGAGGTGACCACAGCAGTAGTTAAAGCAGAAGAGGGAACCTGAACTAGGGAACACAGGGAAAGACGAAAATCAAGGGAGCACATCACACTACTGATGTACTGCCCACTTACTGAATTTAGTGAAATTTCCCTGTTGAAGATCTGGGTATTACCGATGGAGAAGTTACTTAAGGAACCAGAAAAGGATTCATCAGTGTCGCTCTGTATCACTCAAGGACACAAAACAACATGTCTAGTCCACTATTCTCAGAGAAAAAGTAATGGCCACAGCCAGGCATGGTGGCCCACGCCTGTAATTCCAGCACTTAGGGAGGCCAAGGCGGGTGGATCACCTGAGAGCAGGAGTTTGACACCAGCCTGGCCAACATGATGAAACCCTGTCTCTACTAAAAATACAAAAATCAGCCGGTGTGGTAGTGTGCGCCAGTAGTCCCAGCTACTCAGGAGACTGAGGCAGGATAAACTCTTGAACCCGGGAGGCAGAGGTTATAGTGAGCCAAGATGACACCACTGCACACTAGCCTGGGCAAAAGAGCAAGACTCTGTCTCAAACAAAACAAACAACAACAACAACAAAATAACAAAATTATGGAAGTTTTTGTTTTTTGTTTTGTTTTTTTGTTTTTGAGACAGAGTCTTGCTTTATCACCAAGGCTGGAGTACAGTAGCATGATCTTGGCTCACTACAACCTCTGCCTCCCAGGTTCAAGCAATTTTCAGGCCTTAGCCCCTCCAAGTAGCTGGGATTACAGGCATGCACCACCACATGAGCTAATTTTTGTATTTTTAGTAGAGATGGGGTTTTGCTACATTGGCCAGGCTGGTCTCAAACTCCTGACCTTAAGTGATCCGCCCACCCTGGCCTCCCAAAGTGCTGAGATTACAGGCATGAGATACCATGCCCGGTCTAAAATGGAAGTTTTAACAAAAACAAATGACTTGGCCAGGCACAGTGACTCACATCTGTAATTCCAGCCCTTTGGGAGGCCAAGGCAGGCAGATCACCTGAGGTCAGGAGTTTAAGACCAGCCTGGACAACATGATGAAACCCCATCCCTACTAAAAATACAAAAAAATTAGCTGGGCCTGGTGGTGCACACCTGTAATCCCAGTTACACAGGAGGCTGAGGCAGGAGAATCGCTTGAACCAGGGAGACAGAGGTTGCAGCGAACCCAGATAGTGTCACTGCACTACAGCCTGGGCAACAGAACATCTCAAAAAAAAAAGAAAGAACAAATGACTTCCTTCCCCAGCTTAAAATTACCATGTTGTTTTCAGTTTGGGATTGAATGAATACAAGAATCCCAAATTAAAATTCCAGACCTGGCATGGTAGCTCATGCCTGAAATCCCAGCACTTTGGGAGGCTGAGGCGGGAAGATCACTTGAGCGTAGGAGTTCAAGACCAGCCTGGGCAACACACTGAGACTCCATCACTGCAAAAATTTTTTTTTAGTTAGCCAGGCATGGTGGCACATGTTTGGGGTCCTAGATGCTCAGAAGCCTGAGGTGGTAGGATTGCTTGAGCCAGAGAGGTCCAGGTTGCAATGAGCCACGTTCATGCCACTGCACTCCAACTTGGGCAACACAGCGAGATCTACCTCAAAAAAAAAAAAATCCAGAAAGTAAAGAGCAAGCTATGTCTTAAGACAACAGCTTTCTCCACATCCAAGCTGGCTGTATGCAGGTGCCATGCCAAGCCCTTTACAGGCAGTCTCTCAATGATTCTCCCCCAGCTTTCCCCACAGCTCAGCTGAATACACCAGCGCTGTCATAGGGATGCCCATCCTAGACTGGGGAACTAGGATGAAAATCCAGGTGGTCTGACTCCAGACTCCAAGATCTTCACCCCTTGCTCCACCCCATTCCAGGTCCCATCCCGGCCACGTACCTGAGCCTGCAGCGGTCGGCCAGGAGCATGTGCAGGTAGCGCTCCAGGGAGTGCTCGTTGAGGGCACAACGCAGCCAGGCGCGGCCCCGGCCCACATCCGAGGCGACGTGGCGCAGAGAGTAGAAGCGCTGCAGCTCATGCTTGTTGAGGACCTCCTTCACGTAGTACCAGAACACGGGCTCTAGAGAGAGAGGACACAGGCGCCTGGCACTTGGCCTGGGGCACTCAGCAGTGGGAGAGGAACACACACGGCCCCTAGAGGATGTTGGAGATTGTAACAGAGTATCCCCTTAGAATGGAAAAGGTGGGAAATAACAGCAAAAACATGGAATCAACCCAGATCCCCAACAACAGTGGACTGGATAAACAAAATGTGGTACATTTACACCACGGAATACTACATAGCCATGAAAAAGAAACAAAATCATGTCCTTTGCAGCAACATGGATGACTGCAGGCCATTATCCTAAGCAAATTAAACAGAAAGAGAAATCTAAATACTGCATATTCTTACTTATTAATGGAAGCTAAACAGTGGGTACACACAGACATCAAGACAGCCACAGACACAACTACTAGAGGGAGTAGACAGAGAGGAGAGCACGAGCTGAAAAACTACCTACTGGGTACTATGTTCACCACCTGGGAGATGGGTTCAATTGTGCCCTAAACCTCCACATCACGCAATGTACCCAGGTAATAAACCTGCACATGTACCCCCTGAATCTAAAATAAAAATTGACACTGGGAATGGTGGCTCACTCCTGTAATCCCAGCACTTTGGGAGGCCAACACGGTGGATCACTTGAGGCTAGGAGTTCGAAACCAGATTGGCCAACACGGTAAAACCCCGTCTCTATTAAAAATGCAAAAATTACCTGGGCATGGTGGTCTACACCTATAATCCCACCTACTGAGCAGGCTGAGGCAGGAGAATCACCTGAACCCAGGAGGTAGAGATTGCAGTGAGCCGAAATCACGCCACTGCACTCCAGCCTGGGCGACAAAACAAGACTCTGTCTCAAAAAAAAAAAAAAAAAAAGGCCGGGCACAGTGGCTCATGCCTGTAATCCCAACACTTTGGGAGGCCAAGGCAGGCAGATCACAAGGTCAAGAGATCCAAACCATCCTGGCCAACATGGTGAAACCCCGTCTCTACTAAAAATACAAAAATTAGCCAGGCATGGTGGCCCACGCCTGTAGTCCTAGCTACTCGGGAAGCTGAGGCAGGAGAATCACTTGAACCCAGAAGGCAGAGGCTGCAGTGAGCCGAGATCATGCCACTGTACTCCAGCCTGGCAACAGAGTAAGACTCCGTCTCAAAAATATGTATTTATATTGCATGAGTGTATACGCATATACATTTATATGTGTGATTTTGTATCCTGATTCACTTATTTGTCCAGATCATGACCATTTTCCTATTATAATTTGTAGTCTTTTAAAGATGATTTTTGATGACTTTCTGCTAAAACATAACTATTTCCCTACTACTAAGTGCATGGCACGTGGCCAATTTTCCCTCCATACAGTAAAGAACACACCGTACATAAATAATTGTCCTCATTTCTAGCTCCTTAGGAAGGATTTCCACGTGTTGAATTACTCAGTCTCAGGACAGAAACATATTTAAGACTTTACAGTATACCTAAGAAAGTTTGTTTTTATCCATAAGATAGTCATTCCTACAACTACTTGTATCTCCTCACATCCCACCACTTTTTATCCACATGTACACAGATTTGTAAAGTTTTTTGCATACATTTAAAATTATTTATTTATGAGACAGGGCCTCTCCCTCTGTCACCCAGGCTGGAGCTCACTGCAGCCTCAACATCCTGTGCTCAAGTGATCCTCCTGTCTCAGCCCCCCGAGTAGCTAAGACACAGGTACGTGCCCTCATGCCCAGCTAAATTTGTTATTTTTATTTATTTGTAGAGACAAGGTTCTGCTATGTTGCGCAGGCTGGTATCAAACTCCTGGCTTCAAGGGATCCTCTTGCCTGAGATTCCCAAAGTGCTGAGAAAACAGGCAGGAGCCACCATGCCCAACCCCAGATATTTTCATAGTTGTAATGCTAGTGTATACATAATTTTGTATCAATTTTCTTCACTTAACATTGGCTCTTCAACACTTTTTCATGCTGGCAGTAACAATAACAGCAACTACTATTTACCGATCACTAACTACGCACCAGACATTGCAGTAAATGCTTTACATCTGACATCTTAACAACCAAGGCCATCTCCACGTGAGAGACAAGGTCTGAAGCCAGGACAAGTGAAGTAACTCACCCGGCAACACAGTTAGTAAGCAGTATGGCAGAAAGGGACCTCAGAGCTTATGCAAACCACTAAATCACACTGCCCTGCAAAATGAGGGAACCTGGCCTTCTTCAAAATGATCACGTTCACAACTGTTTAATGTTCTAAGTGGGGGAAGCTGAGTCTAAGCAGCCAGACCTGGCTTCCAATCTAGGAGCTCAACAGGCTCACAGTCCCCTCTGAAATGTGACGAAGGCTTTGAACCTGCCTTCCAGAAGGAGGCAAGTACACCATCTCCAGAAACTGCATGGCAGGCTAGTTAAGTTCACTCTAATGTTTTAATTCAACTTCACCAGGATCCACCACACTCTTCCTCTGAGCTGTGAACCGAGCTAGGCTATGTGTTACCAGCTAAAGACAACAAGAACTCATCCCTAAGGGGCTTCCAGTCTAGCAGGCAGGACAAACAAAGGAAAAGTTCATTCAACCAAATGACCTTCAGCCAGTCACTTGACCATGCTATGCCTGAGAATCCTCTCCCATAAAATCAACACAAAGTACAGAATCACCCGGGGTTACTGGGGTAACTGGAAAGGGAAGGAAAGCACTGAGCACAGTGCCCAGTCCATGACCAACCAGCATTTACTTAACAATTAATTCCCTTCACAGCAGAGGGCATTCGAATGGCTTCATTTTTGTGTTAGCAGCATCTAAATGTATACATATGTCTGAGTGTGCATAAGAATTTGTGGATCAAGCCAATCACTGGGATCATTCAAAATAAACTTCCCAGGAATAACTGAAAACTATCAAAACTATCTCCTGTCTCAATCCCTAAATGTCAAACTAATCCCTTCCCAAGCTCATCGGATCAGTCTAAACCACACAACTGTACAAAACAGCCTTCCTTCCACTCTCCACCTCACTCAGACACCAGGACAGGGAATCTGGCGACAGCAATGCCCTGGGCCAGCTGGCCAACAACGTGTTTCGAAAGACCCCAGACAATCGTCTGCATGTCCATCATGTGTCCAATCAAGTGGCTCTCACCTGCAGCCTGTCTTGAACAATTCAGTCACCTCCCTCTGACCTTGAATCTACTGAACGCTTTAAAGTGTGTTTTCACCTTTCAATTCTGCAAATTGCTTACTGCTACAGAATCCTTTGAAAGCTTGTCAGGGTGATGCTGATGATGATAAGAATTATCCCAGCAGGGTTCCACTTGCACTGCCAGAATTAATGTGGTCTATTTAAAGCACAGCTCACCTGCCAATTAGTGCCTGCGGTGTCTGTAATTTAATTTGGGGATATATACTGATCTGCTTTGAAACATGAGGTTAAGTCCAAAAGCGGGCAAGGGCTTCTGGTTCTCCAAACACCTGAAAGCCAAATGCCACCAAGAACAAGTGCCAGGGAGGGGTGTTGAAGAGGACTGCCCTGGGGCACTATTAACTGAGGATGTCTAACAGCATGCCTCAACTATCACCGATGCCAAGAATTCGTACCTTAGAGACCCCAAGGAAGACAAAAACCTTGGCCCAAATTCTAGTTCTGGTATTGTGTGACCTTGGGAAACTTATTTTGTCCTGTTTTCTTCCTCTGTACAATGGAGAGAACAGTACCTATCTGTATGGATTGCTATGAGGGAAAAATGAGAAACGGGAGTACATATAAAGTGTATCCAATAAATGCAGTGAATAAAGGTTAGCCATAGTTATTAACATACCTGGCATATAACTGGTGCTCAATAAAAACCAGCTATTAATATCATTACTACATTTGCACGAAACAGCATTCCTATTCCTTGTTTTGGGGTTTTTTTTTTGAGGGGGCAGGGTAGGGACAAGGTCTCACTCTGTCACCCAGGCTAGAACACAGTGGCACAATCATAGTTCACTGCAGTCTTGAACTCCTGGGCTCAAGCGATCCTCCCCCGTCAGGCTCACAAGTAGCTGGGACTACAGGCACACACCACCATGCCTGGCTAATTTTTTCTTTTTCTATAGACAGAGGTCTCACTATGTTACTCAGGTTGGTCTTGAACTCCTGGAATCAAATGATCCTCCTGCATCGGCCTCCTAAAGCACTGGGATTACAGATGTGAGCCACCGTGCCTGGTCCCTTTCCCTTTCTTCTAGCAAGAGCACCCCTCTTTTCTATGGGAAACACACTCCACTGGGATCCTTCAGCAGTACCCTAACCTCTCCCTGTTGCAGGGGTGGACAGCTAACCCAGGGCAGGCAATTAACCGGCCAGAACCAGGGCATATGCAACTTTCATTTTTTAAATGTTGCATGAAAATATTATTTATCTTGATTGATAAGCTTTTTGGCACCGCCTTCAATTTTGTGGCCAAAGTGAGTGTCTCACTGACCTCACCCTAGTCTTAGCCCTGGGCCACAGGGACCCTTCACACAAGTTCCACTGGAGCCACTAGAAGAGAGGTTTTGTCTCCTCCGGGAGCTGAGGTCAGCTAACTATGGCCTGGGGGTCAAATTTGGCCTGCATACTGTTTTTATAAGCACAGTGTTACTGGAACACAGCCACACCCACTTGCTCCCATATTGTCTGTGGCCAAGTTTCTGCTCCAGTGGCGGAGCTGAGTCATTGCGATGGAGATCGCATGGCTCACGAGGCCTATAATGTGGCCCTTAAGGAGGCAGCGTGCCGACCCCATTCTAGAAGTAGGATCTCTGATAATCATGGAAACCTGGAGTTACCTGGGGCTATTTTCCACCCCATGATGTAGAGAGACCACATCTAGAAAGACATCCAATCACAGAGAAGCTGTGCTGAGAGACAGATGGAGACAAATTTGGGAGAAGGCAGGACCCCTGAATCCAACTTAACTCAGAGATGAACTCTTAGTTACTTGAGTCAATAAATAAATGTCCTTCATCTTTTATTTTATTTTTCCTTACAGATTCATCGGATTTTTTTTTTTTTTTTTTTTGAGACAGAGTTTCGCTCTCGTTGCCCAGGCTGGAGTGCAATGATGCAATCTCAGCTCACCACAACCTCTGCCTCCCTGGTTCAAGTGATTCTCCTGCCTCAGCCTCCCAAGTAGCTGGGATTACAGGCACACGCCACCATGCCTGGCTAATTTTGTATTTTTAGCAGAGATGGAGTTTCTCCAGGTTGGTCAGCCTGATCTCGAACTCCCAACCTCAGGTGATCTGCCTGCTTCAGACTCTCAAAGTGCTGAGATTACAAGCATAAGCCACCGTGCCCAGCCTTTTTTTTTTCCTTAAATCAGTCTAAAGGATTTTGTATCATTTGCAACCACAGGAACTAATGCAGTGCGACAGGGTATGTTCTTTAGTCACCTGACAATCATCTACAGAAGACCAAGAGCACGCCAGGCACTAAGCAATACCTGTGCTCCACAGCCGTGGCGGGTGAGGGGTGTCTCATCAATGTGACAACCGTGCCCCAGAACAAACAAGGCACTGCTCAACAACAACAACAACCACCAAAAAAAACAGAAAACCGAAGACCAGCCTGGGTACCACAGTAAAACCCCATCTCTAAAAAAGGAAACAGAAAACCCAGCTACAAGGAGCTGGGTATGACAGCACACACCTGTGGTCTCAGCCACTTGGGGGCTGAGGCAGAGGAATCACTGGAGGCCAGGAGTTTGAGGCTGGAATGATCTGCGATTGTACCACTGCACTCCAGCCTGGGTCACAGAGCAAGGCCTTGTTTCTAAAAACAAATCAAAACAAAACCAAAACCCACACACAAAGAAAATCCAACTCCATGGAGTTGGGTTAGTCTGGCGGTAGGCCAGAGATACAAAGGCTGTGTCAGGCCAGAATCTCCAACCTTTTGACCTTACTGTCCCAGAAGACCGTCATAACTCTGGGCATCTCATTCACAATTGAGCATGAAGAAAGGAAACAGGATGAAGCCAGCTCTATCGCCCTTATTATCAGGAAAGAACAAGTAATCCCAGAAAATCACAAGGGAACAGAGAACAAAACTCAAAACTGGCTTAATCCTTCAGGATCCCTCACCGAGATAAAGGAGAACAAACCACAGCCTCAAGCAAAATCTAGATTCTACAAAAGCCAAAAAAGACAGAGGGATGAAACTAAGGGCGGAATCTAACAGAATCAGCCACACATGATATCAGCCATGCCAGGAACAAAGGTAAACCAAGTTCACTCATGTGCCAGCCTGAGAAGTCGGTGAAATACATGTGCTCCCAAATCTGTCACACCCCAAACTGAGCAAGCCTGACTACAAGGCACAAACGGATTGGCAGAGCAGAGTTCCAACAAGGGGCTGCACTCTGTCACTTGGCCATCTTCCAACTAGCCAGAAGACTGCCTTCCAGAACCAGAGCTCAGCATAATACCATTCTACAGGACTGTACAGCACAGCACCTCCTTTATTAAAGAGTGGGAAATAAATTAACCAGGCAAGGTGGCATGCACGTGTAGTCCCAGCTACTCAAGAGGCTGAAGTGGGAGGATCGCATGAGCCCATTAGTTCAAGGCTGCAGAGAGCCATGATTCCACCACTGCACTCTAGCCTGGCGACAGAGCAAGACCCTGTCTCTTTAAAAAAAAAAAGTGGGTAATTTCTAATAAGTACTTCTAAAATTTGTGTCTTACTTTCTTTTAGGGGCATACCCCATCATAATCTGAAGAGTCACTTACATTCTGACAGGAGCAAGGCAAAGGACCCATGGAACTCACAGCTCACAGGCTAGATGACTGTGATCTAAAAACTGACAACGCAGAGGCCAAATCCAGTCTCTTTTGAGATGGAGTTTCACTCTTGTTGCTCAGGCTGGAGTGTGGTGGTGCGATCTCCACTCACTACAACCTCCGCCTCCTGGGTTCAAGCAATTCTCCAGTCTCAGCCTCCTGAGTAGCTGGGATTACAGGCATGCCACAACCATGACCAGCTAATTTTTGTATTTTTAGTAGAGATGGGATTTCACCATGTTGGTCAGGCTGCTCTCAAACTCCTGACATCAGGTGATCAGTCCACCTCGACCTCCCAAAGTGCTGGGATTACAAGCATGAGCCACTGCGCCTGGCCAAGTCTTTTTTTTTTTTTTTTTTTGGAGGTAGAGACACTCTGTCACCCAGGCTGGAGCGCCAGGGCGTCATCTCAGCTCACTGCAACTTCCACCTCCCGGGTTCAAGCAATTCTCCTGCCTCAGCCTCTCAAGTAGCTGGAATTATAAACGTCTACCACCACCACCAGCTGATTTTTATATTTTTAATGGAGACAGAGTTTTACCATGTTGGCCAGGCTGGTCTCGAACTCCAGACCTCTAGTGATCCACCCACCTCGGCCTCCCAAAGTACTGGGATTACAGGCCTAAGTCTTAGCTTATAAGATATCAGGATTAAACACTTATGAAACAGGCAGACGTCGCACTTGCCCAAGAAGTATCAGTCCAGCTCCACTAGATCTTAACATGCTGGGACACGTTCATACTCCTTAATAAACAGACACTGGCCCAAGCCCCTGCTACCCTAGGTATCGAGGACTCACGCCTGAGGGACCCTGTGGACATCCCCATGATCCAGCGACCCAGCAGTTAACACAGAGACCAAGGGGCACAGCACACTGGCTTCTGACTTCCTCCCTAAGGCCAGTTTCTTTCTGCCAGTTGTCAACCACTTTTTTCACCTCAATGGAGTTCAGCATTTTCTCTGCATCTTTAGCAGACATCCTTGCAAGGCTTCCCTCACCAAAAGCAGCTGATTTGCACGTTCATGAATACAAAAGAAAAACACCAACAGGGAACAGAAAGCAGGGATGGGAGGGTGAGAAACTGGACTTCCCCTCACCATCAAAAGGATGGACCCAGGGCTCCCCTGGCGCATCAGCTTCCTGCAAAATTAATTTTTCTACAGAAATGAAATTGTTACCCAAGGTGACCCAATGAAGCAAAATACAAATTCTGCTTTGAGTGCAATCAACCGTTTTCAAAAATCCCCGCTGAGGATCAAGAAAGTCGGCCTCTCTCATTTTACACTTGTGGGTATATTACCACCCCGTGCTTCCCACTGACTGTGAAGATGCATACAGATGGCTGAGGGTAGGGGTTCGGCTTCCTGGGAAAATGAGCAGTGTGCCCTAAAGTCAGGATCCTCGAGTGGTTATTTTAAATGCAGTCCTTTGGTGGCCTCTACTGTGCAGGGAGCCAGGTGCCTTGCAAGACACTGGAGCTACAAGGATGAGTGAGGTTAGACCCAGTTGCTCACTACCTTCAAAAGAGAGAAACAGTAAGAAAACAGGTAGTGCGGCCAGGCACGGTAGCTCATACTTGTCATCTCAGCACTTCGGGACACCAAGGCAGGCAGATCACCTGAGGTCAGTTGTTTCAGACCAGCTTGGTCAAGAAGATGAAACCCCGCCTCTACTAAAAATATAAAAATTAGCTGGGCATGGTGGTACGCGCCTGTAATCCCAGCTACTCAGGAGGCTGAGGCAGGAGAATCGCTAAATCTGGGAGTTGGAGGTTGCAGTGAGCCAAGATCACACCACTGCACTCCAGCCTGGGACAGAGCGAGACTGTTTCAAAAAAAAAGAAAAGAAAAGGAAAAAGCAAAAAGGTAGTGCCATACATAGGTTTGATGGAAGAAGAACTCAGGACTGTAAGAGGGGCACAGTCCAGCTGAACCACGTAGGGAGCTCATGAGTGGCTTTTTGACAACAATTCTGAAACTTCGAGAGAGAAGAGAACAAAACCATATGAGATACCACTTTACATGCATTAGGATGGCAATTATGAAAACATAAAAGAGGAAGCCAGACATGGTGGCTCAGGCTTGTAATCCCAGCACTTTGGGAGGCCAAGGTGGGAGGATCACTTAGGGCAAGGAGTTTGAGACCAGCCTGGGCAAGATAGGAAGACTCTGTCCCTATAAAAAAATAATTATTATTATACACATATATATGAAAAAAGGGGGATGGTAATCACTCTCTGGTTCTTACCATGTATACAATTAAAGCTCTATACCTCTTCTCTAATTTAAAAAACCAGCATAGGCCAGGTGTAGTGGCTCATGCCTGTACTCCCAGAACTTTCAGAGGCCGAGGCAGGCAGATCACTTGAGGCCAGGAGTTCAAGACCAGCCTGGCCAACATGGTAAAAACCTCTCTCCACTAAAAATACAAAAATTAGCCAGGCACAGTGACGCATGCCTGAAATTCCAGCTACTCAGGAAGCTGAGGCAGGAGAATCACTTGAACTCAGGAGGGGGAGGCTGCAGTGAGCCAAGATCGCACCACTACACTCCAGCCTGGGCAACACAGTGAGACTCCGTCTGAAAAAAATAAATTAATTAAAATAAATAAAAAATCAGGCTGGGTGCAGTGGCTCACACCTGTAATCCCAGCACTTTAGGAGACCGAGGTGGGTGGATCATGAGGTCAGGAGATCAACACCATCCTGGCCATGGTGAAACCCCATCTCTACTAAAACACAAAAAATGAGCCGGGCGTGGTGGCGAATGCCTTTAGTCCCAGCTACTCAGGAGGCTGAGGCAGGGGAATCGCTTGAATCCAGGAGATCGAGGTTGCAGTGAGCCACGATCGTGCCATAGCACTCTAACCTGGCAAAAGAGCAAGACTCTGTCTTAAATAAATACATAAATGCCAGCATTGGCAAGGCTATGGAGTTGGCAAGGATATGGAGAAATTGGACCTCTTATGCATTGCTAATGGGAATGTAACATGGTATACCCATTATGGAAAACCCTCTGATGATTCCTAAAAAATTAAACATGGAATTACCATATGATCCAGGATTCTCCTTCTGGGTATATGCCCCAAAAGAACTAAAAGTGGAAAAAACAAATATTTGTAGCTCCATATTCACAGCAGTACCATTCACAATAGCCCATAAATGGAAGATGCCCATAAATGGAAGACACCCTACTGTCATGGGAATAAACAAAGTATGGGCTCTACATACCCTCAAAAATATTATTCAGCCTTTAAAAAGAAGGAAATTCTGACACATATTACAACATGGATGATCCTTGAAGATGTCATGCTAAATGAAGCCAGACACAAAAGAACAAATATTGCATGATTCCATTTACACAAAGAACCTAAAGTAGAATGCACTAAGGCAGAAAGTAGAATGCTGGCTGCCAGAGGCGGGGATCTGGGGAAGTGTGTGTTAGTGTTTAATGAGCACACAGTTTCAGTTTGTAAAAACGGAAAGGTTCTGAGATGAATGATGGCAATGACTATTGTACAACAATGTGAACGCACGTTAAGTACACTTACACTGAACTGTACACCTCAAATGGCTGGAATGGGAAATATCATTATATAGATTTTACCATTTTTTTTTTAAGAGAGAATAGAAATTTGGCCAGTAGGAGCTTGGGTTAGAGTTGGGGAAGGAAGGAGGGTAGTAGAAGGGAAGAACTCCCAGACTTAAAGAGTTTCAAACAGTAGAAACCAGGAGGGCTGTTCAAAATACAGGATTGGTCTGGGCACAGTGGCTCACGCCTGTAATCCCAGCACTTTAGGAGGGTGAAGCAGTCAGATCACTTGAGGTCAGGAGTTCAAGACTAGCCTGGCCAACATGGGGAAACCCCATCTCTACTAAAAATACAAAAATTAGGAGGCATGGTGGTACATGCCTGTAGTCCTAGCTACTCGGGAGGCTAAAGCACAAGAATCGCTTGAACCCAGAAGGCAGAGGCTGCAATGAGCCGAGGTCGCACCACTGCACTCCAGCCTGGGCGACAGAGCAAGATGCAGTCTCAAAAAAAAAACAAAACAAAAACAAATACAGGAATGAATCATCTAAATTAGTGAGAGGCACCAAGCAAGGCACAGACAGTGGCACTGAAGGCCCTGCCCCACACAGGAACTGCCATTAGTGCTTTAGTTGCTGAATTGTGGAGAGGTCCCAAGAGTCCCAAGGCAGGAACATGGCAGGAAAGGAGCTTGTGGGGCTCAGGCCATCATTTCTTTGCCAACTGGATGTAAGAGTGGTGATGTTTTACCTGCCACTGCCTGTCAGCCCTGGTGTACAGCATAGCATACGAGGCAGAACAGAGACAGGCAAAGTCAGTAGGGGAGAGAGCCCTAGAAGCCACGTCAAGAACTGGGTGCTTTGTCCCAACTCTACAAGAGACTCATAGAAGAGCTTTAAGTCAGTGGGGGCATGCAGAATAAGTCAGGGAGTGGGATGGTCATTAAAGAAGACCACTCCATGATGTGCAAAGTGGCTTAGAGCTGATCAAGGCTGAAAGCAGAAAAACACAACTCAGGGAGAAAGAAGAGAACTCACTGAGGCTATAGAGAAGCTGTGAATAGCTCAGGGACCCACGTGAGAGACAGAAAACAGTGCTCTGTGCAGGACTGGTTTGGGAGCAGAGAAGCAGGAGAATATGGATGAAGATCAGAATTCAGTCTTGGAGACTGACAAGCCCATGCTTTACAACCAAATAGAGGCATTCAAGAGACAGAGTTCAAGGAAGGGCTCTGGGCTGCGGGTCTGACTAAGAATAAAAGGCACATACATAGCAACTTCACCAACGAATCCAAACAATATGCGTAGAAACAAGAGCCAACAATGAATCCAAGGATGAATAATATTTGAGGGTACAGAAGTGATATGCCAAGAAGGATCAGAAAAGAAGAAAGTATGCCAGGAGGCTATGGCATCACAGAAAGCAGAGGAAGGCAGTGTTTCAAAGTCAGAAGATCCTCGGTGCCCAAAGCTGCTGAACAGACAGGGAAGATTAGAACTTAAATTTTACAGGCAGCTCAGCAACAGTAACTGTGTCTCTGGTATATTCTGAACAGTGCCAATCACCTTGTCATATTTTTTGAGACTCAGTCTCGCTCTGTCGCCCAGGCTGGAGTGCAGTGGTGTGATCTCGACTCACTGCAACCTCTGCCTCCCGGGTTCAAGCGATTCTAAATGTGAGCCACCATGCCTGGCTCCAACAGATATATATATTTTTAATTATTATTAAAATTATTTTATTGGTACATAATATTTGTACATATTTATGGGGTACCTGTGATATTTTGATACATGCAAAGAATGTGTACTGACTTCAACAGATCTTTGCCTTTTTTTTCTTTCTTTGGGCAGTCTGGTTCTTTCAGACCATTCTTTGATTCATTTCTGAAAATGAGTAACTAGTGAAATAAACAAGAATCAAAGATCTAGGAGCCTCTCTGAGCCTACTCTAGCCCCAGGAGACTGCCCAAAGAAAGAAAGAAAAAAAAACAAAGATCTGTTGAAGTCATTACACATTCTATGCATGTATCAAAATATCACATGTATCAAGGCTGGGCACAGTGGCTCACTCCTGTAATCCCAGCACTTTGGGAGGCTGAGAAGGGCAGACCACGAGGTCAGGAGTTCGAGACCAGCCTGGTCAACATGGCAAAACCCCATCTCTACAAAAACTACAAAAATTAGCTGGGCAGGGTGGTGCACACCTGTAATCCCAGCTACTCGGGAGGCTGAGGCAGAGTACTGCTTGAACCCAGGAGGCAGAGGGTACAGTAAGCCGAGATTGCACCACTGTACTCCAGCCTGGTGAGAAAGCAAGATTCCGTCTCAATAAGAGGAAAAAAAAAAAAAGATCTGTTGGACCCAGGCACAGTGGCTGACATCTGTAATCCCAGCTAGTTGGTAGGCTGAGGTGGAGGATCACTGGAGCTCAGGAGTTTGAGATCAGCCTTGCCATCAGAACAAGATCCCCATCTCTAAAAAAGTTTACAAACCAGCCAGGCATCATGGTGCAAGCCTGCAGTCCCAGCTACTTCAGACGCTCAGCAAGGGGATCACTTCAGCCTAGGAGTTACAGGCTTCAGTGAGCCATGATCACACCACTACACTCCAGCCTGGGCAACAAAGCAAGACCCCAACAATCAATAGATCGATAGATAGATAGATAGATAGATAGATAGATAGATAGATAGAGCTGTTGAAGGGCTGAGAAAAAAGGAAGCATAATACAGCAACAGGAAGGAGAGGTAAAGACTAAGATTTCTGTGAGCACAGAATTTCCACACACTGCCACTAAATGCAACAAGGTCCAATTTTTGGCTATGAAAGGGGAACCAGCCAAAGACAGCACATTTTACTCAGCAACGACACTGATATATCGAAGTGATAAGAAAGATTCCAGGATTCCCAGCAGCAGCCACGGGCAGGGCTCGAACTGAAAGCTCAGGGGAAGAGGAGACCACAGGACATTTGTTACATGACACGATCCACTTCAAGGTTCAGCTCCAAAGCAGATCACCATGAACAGTTTCCTCATCTGTACAGTGGCGATAATAAAGGTCCCTACTAACAGAGCTATCGATGAATTGAATGAGTTAATTTATATCAAAGTGCAAGGCTTGCACTAAGTGTTAATAGTTATTATTTAGCATGTGCCTGCCATTCACATGGAAATGTTTTTCCAACATTAAATTGGATGATAACAGAATCTCTGGGGTTTCTGTTGCTCGTGTTGAAGACATTTAATTATGAAATGCCATGCTATCCTCAGGCATCAAATTAAAACAGATTATTAATTTCCCAGCAACTGGCACGCCACACTGGTGAAATAAACCAGTGTGCTGCAGGTCCCTGAACCCAGAGGAGACTGTACCATGTGGCTCCGAGAATTCTGCACAAAAGATGACTTCATTTAAATTCAGATGCCAGACAATACCATAACGTTTTGACTACAATTAAGACATGGATTTCTGTGTGCACACATACCACCACCAAGTCCCACAGGATGACTGCCCTGCCCACTATTAAAAAATAAACAAAAAAGAAAAAGAGAGAGCAGAAGGAAGACAAGCTCCTCCAAGCTATGGCCAGGCAGAGCGGTACCTGTTTCAGTTTTGCTGGCAAAGCCTGCCGCCTGCTTGATTGCTGCTGCTGTGAGTGCCAATCCTCGACTCCTCTTCAAGCCATGCTGTAGGACGGCTTCAAACTGGGCACACAGACAGGTGACCCTGTGAGAGAACCAATGACTCATCAGTTCCCCCTAGAAAAGGCAGTAGCAACTAGGGCGGCCCCAGCATCTCCAGGGAGTGAGTAAGCTGTCAGGTGTAAACTTCCGTGTGAAGGCAGACAGGAGACACCTGGATTTGCAGGCTAGGTAAGAGCTGACCTGTGACACTCCACACACCTCCCGTGTTGATGTTCATTTCACAGAGCTCAGAATGCCCAGCACAGTCTACCCATATGCATCAGACTGGCACAGTGACAATTCATAAGGAACAAGGGAATAGGGACTGATGCCAGCTGTCAGGGGTGCAATTGGGGGACAACAAGTTAAAAACTAATCAGTTCTGTGTGGGGAGCGGTTGGATGTTAATTGCATCCAATTCACAAGTTTTAACTCTAATTCATATTACATGTAGTTCAAGGAACGAGATTATGTTTTTGGAGACTCAATTCACCAGGCTGCCAAATTGGAAACACTGTGTGATTTCATGGCCTGTTACATGCTCTAAATATATATATATACTCTCTCTCTCTCTCTCTCTATATATATATATATATATACATATATATATATACACACACACATATATATGAATTCTGATTCTCGTTCTTTATTCTGTTACAAGAGATTACATGCTCTAAAAATAACAATCACACGAATTCTGACTCTTGTTTTTTATTCTGTTGTAAGAGATTACATTGTGAACTCAGATTGTGAGTTGATGGAATTTTCAATTAAGTTACAATTACTGTGCATATAATTGAATTTGTTTTTCAATAACCAAAGAAATAAGAGATTCAGGAACAAAGAGATGAGGTCACAGCAACTACACCTGATTCTTAGCAATCTTCTCAGGACTCCTGAGCCTCTGCCTGATTGGGTCTGTGGACACTACTGAGCCCTTTCCATTCATTCATGCAACAAATGTGCAGAAATTCTGAATGTCTCCCACATGCCATGCACTGCTCTAGGCTCTGAGGAGATGAAGATGGCAGTGAGATAGGCAAGGTTTCTGCCTCACTCATGTGCATGGTTCTAGTAAAGGGAGGTACACAAATAAGTTAACCAGATCATTTCAGTTAATTAAAACTTAGAAGTAAAAAAGACAGGATGAGGTGGGAGGTGGCAGGTGGTGATGGAGCAGGGACAGGCTTAAGATTCTATGGGCTGAATGGAGGTGGCCTTGGAGTTATGAGCTGGACATGACAAGGGCAGGAAGCTGGACAGACAGGCCCAGTGCAAAGGCCCTGAGGCCACCACCATCTGGCTCAGCCTCGCCTGGCCTTGGGCATTTGCTGCTCCCCCATCCTGACACCCGTGGTAACAATACTCCAGGTATTTATCACTCTGTGGTAGTAAAATATTTTCATACCCATTATTTTACTCCTCCCGTCAACACTACGATATAGATGAGACAAGTATTATTATCTCTATTTTACACTTGAAGAAGCTGAGGCTAAGGACACTTAAATGACCTCCTGAAAACTGCACAATAAGCAGCGACATCTGTACCTGAACCCCATCCTCGCAAGTTGATCCAATGTACTTTCCTCCATCCCCAATAACACCAAAACAAACACTCTTTATTCTAAGATAAATGTCCTCTAGCTCCCTTACTCAATCTTTACTTGTCATCTGTCTATACCAGACAACCCTAACACAGCATCAGCCAATCAACAGCATTCCTATCTTTTCACTGTATTCTATGCCCATGACAGACATCACTAATCGATCCCAGCATTGTAGGCCACCACTGGCAAATGACCAAAGCTGGCCCTCCACAGAAGAAAGCCTATTAGCCATCACAAATCTAATACTTCCCCTTAACCACACTGCTTGGTTTTCATCTTCTATATTATCCTTCCTGGATCCCTGATACCTAGCTTAGTACGTGGTACATAGTGTGTGCCCCACAAATGTTTTTCCAGTGGGTAAGTAAATGAATGATTAACCTTGAACCAGAGATCCCACAATACTCCCCCACATTGAAACAAGCCTCTTTGCTGGGCAGATACCACTCTTAATTATTATAGATGTGCATATGCTAGTCTCTGTACACACAGGCACGTATTTTAAGACTTCCTAAAACCTGGGACATCACCAAAACTCTGTAAATACCACAGAAACCAAAACCATGGCACACAGGAACACTGACCCAGATCAGCTGTCTGTCTCAGAGAGGGAAAGGGAAAAAAAAAAAAAAAAAAAAAACTGGAGTGTTTTGAGAGTTCTCTGTAATTAACCAAAGCCTGTATCTTTAAAATAATCTTCTGCAAATACAGCAATCAACTCAACAATCACTATCAGTTTGCTTGGTTCCAATGCGTAAGTCGGTAACTGCCCAGCCAGCTTTAGATAAAACCAGGGCCCTAAGAAGAATGGAATGCAGGCGAACTGCACAAACCCAGTCCCCAAGGTTTGGGTTACATCATCAGTACTGTGTTACAGAGGCACACAGGTCACAATTAACCTTACATGCACAAATACCCAGGTGGATGCTAGTCCTATAATTAGATCTTTATGATGCCTTCCTTGCCAAAGGCCATTCTACTTAACACCCTCCCCATGTCCCCTTTCCACCTCCCCTTTGGATCTGAGTACTATCTACTGGTCACTCAAGACTTAGCTCTTGGCCAGGCGCAGTGGCTCACACTTGTAATCCCAGCACTCTGGAAGGCCAGGCAGGTGGATCACCTGGGGTCAGGAGTTCCAGACCAGCCTGGCCAACATGGTGAAACCCGGTCTCTACTAAAAGAAAAAATATATATACATATATATATATATATATATGTACAAAAATTAGCTAGGTGTGGTGACACATGCCTGTAATCCCAGCTACTCAGGAGGCTGAGGCAGGAGAATCGCTTAAATTCAGGAGGCAGAGGTTGCTGAGCCGAGATCGTGCCATTGCACTCCAGCCTGGGCAACAAGACTGAAACTCAGTCTCAAAAGAAAAAAAAAGACTTAGCTCGCGTATTCCCTCCTCCAGGGAGCCTTCCTGAATGTTTCCTCATTCTGAGCTTCCTCTTACTACAGCGCTCGCCACTCTGTTAACAGTCTGATTTCCAGGGCTGCCTGCTCTTGCTAACTGTGAGCTCCCATGCACTTAGCGCCATGCCTGGTTGCTATAGAGAATGTGACCAACATGATCTCTCCAGTCAGGGAACTCAAGATTATAAACCTGATGTACATTTTGGTGGGAGATGCATCTCAGGAGATTTCATATGATTTGTCATTCAAATCCAGGTCAGTTAAAACAACTGAATCAAGTAGAACACACTTGTCCGAGCACAGGAATCTACTCTTTAGCTTCTGGTGGACACATTACAGAAGCACCAACTTATAACTATGTCATACACCATGTCACACTAAAGCTTGCCACTGCTTCTCATCTTATATGATAATTCCCAAAAAATGAAAGGGGCACTAGCTTTAGTACAGTTCTTCATTTTCTTATTTCTTTCCCCACCCCCACCCCCTTTTTTTTTTTTTTTTTTGAGACAGGGTCTTGCTCTATTGCCCAGACTGGAGTGCAGTGGTGTGATCATGGCTCACTGCAGCCTCAACCTCCCAGGCTCAAACGATCCTCCCACCTCAGCCTACCAAGTGAGTGAGACTACAGTCATGCACTACCATATGCAGCTAACTTTTTTTATTTTTTGTAGAGTCAGGGTCTCACTTGACAGGGCTGGGGCTTCCTTATTTTCTCAGCCTAGTTCCTCCAATTTCCCACAATGCTCTCTGCTACAGACATTCTGGCTTCACTACGGAGGTCAGCTGCCTCCTTGTCATTTTATCACATCAAACTTCCATTCCAACTTAATGAACTAGTCTCACTTGACAGGGCTGGGGCTTCCTTATTTTCTCAGCCTAGTTCCTCCAATTTCCCAGAATGCTCTCTGCTACAGACATTCTGGCTTCACTATGGAGGTTAGCTGCCTCCTTGTCATTTTATCACATCAAACTTCCATTCCAACTTAATGAACTAGGAATATCATTTTAAAGAAGTGGGTCACTTAACAACAGTGATTATTTTAATTTTTTAAAAAGCACCAGTGAGGTGGGGTACAATAGCTCCCACCTATAATCCCAGCACTTTGGGAGGCCAAGGTAGGTGGATCACTTGAGGCCAGGAGTTCAAGACCAGCCTGGCCAACATGGTGAAATCTCATCTCTACTTAAAAATACAACAATTAGTTGGACGTTATGGCAGGCACCTGTAATTCCAGCTACTCAGGAGGCTGACTCAGGAGAATTCCTTGAACCCTGGGGGCATAGGTTACAGTGAGCCAAAATCACACTACTGCACTCCAGCTTGGGCAACAGGGCGATACTCCGTCTCAAAAAAAAAAGAAGCACCAGTCAGGCCAGCCATGATGGCTCACGCCTGTAATCCCAACACTTTGGGAGGCCAAGGCAGGCAGATCGCTTTGAATGCAGGGTTCAAGACCAGCCTGGGCAACATGGCAAACATGAGATTTTGTACTAAAACTACAAAAACTAGCTGGGCGTGGTGGCACGTGCCTATATGTCTCAGCTACTTGAGAGGCTGAAGTGAGAGGATGGCTTGAGCCTGGGAGACAGAAATTGCAGTGAGCCAAGATTGTGTCACTGCAATCCAGCCTGGTTGACAGAGCCAGGCCCTAACTCAGGAAAAAAAAAAGAGCAGCAGCAGCAGCAGCAGTCAATAAAATCACTCCAAGTTTTTATGTATACAGCTGTTTCCCAGATGAATGGCTAAATAAAAAGTTGTCTATCTGGGATGGAGACAGCAAACCACCATGGCATGTGTGTACCTATGCAACAATCCTGCGAGATCTGCACATGTACCTCAGAACTTAAAGTACAGTAAAAAAAAAAAAAAAAAAGTTGTCTATCCATACAATGGAATATCAACTGGCACCAAAAAAGACTAAGGGGCTGGGTGCGATGACTCACGTCTGTAATCCCAGCACTTTGGGAGGCCAAGGCAGGCAGATCACCCGAGGTCAGGAGGTTGAGACCAGCCTAGCCAACATGGGGAAACCCCGTCTCTACTAAAAATACAAAAATTAGCAGAGATTGTGGTGAGCCAAGATCACACCACTGCACTCCAGCCTGCGCTACAGAGCAATACTCTGTCTAAAAAAAATGGAATAAGGTATTGATCCTTGCTACAACATGGAAGAACCTTGAAAATATTATGCCAGACCCAAACACCACACACTGTATGATTCCATGAAATGTCTAGGAAGGGTAAATACAGACAGTCTCTAACATAACCATGGTTTAATTTATGATTTTTTGACTCTACAATAGGATTATCAGGACATAGCCCCATCATAAGTCAAGGAACATTTGGCTATAGAAACAGAAAGTCAATTAATTAGTGGTTGTCTAAGGCTGGGGTTGAAAGTAGGAATTAACTGTTAACTAGCACAACAGAATTTTGGGGGATAACAGAAATGCTCAAAAACTGAATTGTGAAAACTGAAAACTCTATAAATTTACTAAAAAGCGCACACACACACACACACACACACACACAAGCCCGGTAATCCCAGCTACTCCAGAGGCTGAGGCTGGAGAATCACTTGAACCCAGGAGGCAAAAATTGAAGTGAGCTGAGATCGTGCCATTACCCTCCAATCTGGGCCACAAGAGTGAAACCCAGCCTAAAAAAAAAAAAAAAAAAAAAATCACTGAATTGTATACTTACAAGGAGTACATTTTTATGGGATGTAAATTAGACCTCAACAAAGCTGCTTTAAAAAAAAAAAAAACTTCCCCCTAGGTGCTCAGTAAAAGTCTGATAAAGTAGCAAAAGAATTAGTGAATGGAAAATGAAGTAAATTCCTTCTGCTGCATTTAAAAGTGTCCACTAAGACCAGCATAGCTGGACTTTGCGCCAGTTCAACTAGTTTTCTGTTAATATTTGGCAAGCATTTGTTTTCACGAGCTTTCTCATATATATATATATATATATTTTTTTTTTTTTTTTGAGATGAAATCTCATTCTATCACCCAAGGCCGGAGTGCAGTGACACAATCTCAGTTCACTGCAACCTCTACCTCCTGGGTTCAAGAGATTCTCCTGCCTCAACCTCCAGAGCAGCTGGGATTACCGGCATGCGCCACTATGCCTGGCCAATATTTTTGTACTTTTAGTAGAAATGAGATTTCGCCATGTTGGGCAGGCTAGTCTCCCGACCTCAAGTGATCCGCCCGCCGCCGCCTCCCAAAGTGCTAGGACTACAGTAGTGAGCCACTGCACCCAGCCTGTCCTATCTTTCTTTCTTTCTTTCTTTTTTTTTTTTTTTTTTTTTTTTGTTTTGGAGCTGGAGCCTGGCTCCCTCACCAGGCTTGAGCACAGTGCTGCGATCTCAGCTCACTGTAACCTCCACCTCCCAGGTTTAAGCAATTTTCCTGCCTCAGCCTCCCAAGTAGCTGGGACTACAGGTGTGCACCACCATGCCCAGCTAATTTTTGTATTTTTAGTAGAGACAGGGGTTCACCATGTTGGCCAGGATGGTCTCAATCTCTTGACCTCGTGATCCGCCCACCTCAGCTTCCCAAAATGCTGGGATTACAAGCGTAAGCCACTGCTCTGGGCCCTGTCCTATATTTCAAAACTGCTTAATTTGCCACACTATTCTATTAAAAGATTTCTAAGAATCCTATACTTTTGTATGGCAAATGTTAGAACAACAGGATCAACCATTAATGCTGCATTTTTATGAACTCAATCAAATTAACCTTGTGACAGAAGGACCTATTTCAACTTGATTCTTTTTTTTGTTTTTTGAGAAGGCGTCTTGCTCTGTTGCCCATGCTGGAATGCAATGGCTCGATCTTGGCTCACTGCAACCTCCACCGCCCAGGTTCAAGCAATTGTCCTGCCTCAGCCTCTAGAGTAGCTGGGATTATAGGCATGGGCCACCAGGCCTGGCTAATTTTTTGTAGTTTTAGCAGAGACAAGGTTTCACCATATTGGCCAGGCTGGTCTCGAACTCCTAACCTTGTGATCTGCCCGTCCCGCCCTTCCAAAGTGCTGGGATTACAGGCGTGAGCCCAGCAACCCTTTTACTATGTTACAGCTTTACTGAAGCCTTTTTGAGAAAACCAAGTACAATCATGAAGATGGACTAGATTATCTTCATTTGTAAAATTACAAAGTTGGCTAGAATGGAGTCTGCTGTATCTGCGAAAATTTGTCAATAAACAGCGTGAGCCATATCTCAGGTTTAAGAGAGTAAGTACAAGGCCTCTACATGACAATCATTTGAAATGGGCCATGAGGCTGGGCACAGTGGCTCACACCTGTAATCTCAGCACTTTGGGGGGCCTACAAGAGTTGACTGCCTGAGATCAGGAGCTCCAGACCAGCCTGGCCAACACGATGCAACCCCATCTCTACTAAAAATACAAAAGTTAGCTGGATGTGGTGGTGAGCGCCTGTAATCTCAGCTACTCAGGAAGCTGAGACAGAACAACCGCTTGAACCCAGGAAGTGGAGGTTCCAGTGAGCTGAGAGGGCGCCACTGCTTTCTATCCCGGGCAACTTAGCAAGTGTTGTATTTATCTAGGGAAAGGGATGGGGGAAGGACTGGGGGACGGGAAAAGGGAAGGGAGCAGGGAAGGGGGAAGGGGGA